>JAECUM010092974.1:0-96553 GCA_016617855.1 Megalonaias nervosa | reverse complement strand
TGACATTTATAGTTCACACAGATCTTGTGAAATTGAATTTGATCATCTTAAATCATTGCATGGAGGTGACCATTAATACTGGTTGCAATTCTCCCAGTCTGTTATTTTGGCACAGTGTAGGAAAGGACTAACAGAAATATTTCAAAAAGACAAAAAAAAACCAAATGAAGAAATTTTAATACAAATCAAAATGCTGCTACTACTACTACTACTATTACTACTACTACCACCATTACTAGCATACCTGTCAACTTTTCAGACACCAAGTAGGGAGATTGAATAAAAAAAAGGACAATTGGGACCTCAGATGGGGACATTTTTTGCAGCAATTTTAAAGCCCCCTTTTTCACAAAATATTGACAGTTCTTCCAGGTCCATTGCGTGCCTTATTTTACCCCAGGACATGCCGTCTTTTTGTATTCTGGTCAGCTGTGGCCAGATTGCACAATGGCTAAAGGTTAGTCATAAGTAAACATGCAAGAAAGCCAGCATGACTAATTAACAGTTAATCCTTATCCTTGCAATTATCTTGTGATAAGGTCTGTCCCTCCAACATAATTCAAAGAAACCATGTTCTACAGTATGAGTTACGTAAGCACCAGCATTTGATTGACAAATAAATGATGCCCTAATTTGTTGTAGCTAGTGGTGTCTAAATACGCAGCCTCAAGCTACCATACTTGTGACAACTATTTTTCCTATGTTTTATATCCCACCTTATTTCCCTATTCTCAACTTGAAAGGCATTTAACATTTTTTACTCAATAACATTTATTCTGAATTAGTTTTTTGATGGCACATAAGCTGTGTGGTATACTCAATAACATTTATTCTGAATTAGTTTTTTGATGGCACATAAGCTGTGTGGTATGTTTTTTCATTCCTTCTTTTAATTTTGATGATGGTAATTAATGTTTGTATATATGGTACAGTAATGTCAGATGTTGACTTGTGGAAGTTTCTTTCGTGGGAACAAAGAAGCTACAGCATTCACAGTGATGATTTTGATCATTCTTGGGATTGAAACTAATTGCTGACAATTTTAATGTGGTTTATTTTTGTCATGGTTTATTTTTGATTTCAGTATTGTTATAGGGTTAGAAATATTCATAAATTGATGTGAATAATGCTTAAATTTAACATTCTATTTACTGAAGAATAAAATTCTTTGTAGTGTGATAATAATTATTTCATCACAACAATACTCACAGATGATAAAATTGAACATGACTTCAGTGGATTGCATATGATATATCTATTTATGTAGGATTTTTTTAGGAGAAATGAAAATCAAGAGACATAATATAAGAAGTGGAAGTTCTCTGCAAAAATTGGGAGGTAGGTGTGAAACAACACCAAATATTGGGAGTTTTTTCTCCTGGCATGAGAGTTGACAGGCATATACTAGAATTCCATATTTGTACAATACATATCATGAGCTTCTTTGTTGTGACCTTTACCCCAAGCTTTGAGCCACTTGGTTGTGTCCCTGAGGCTAAGCTCTACCCATGAGACAAAGTGTACTGGGGATCTGCATTAGTCTTTTGATGCCCAGTAAATGTATATGTAGTTATAGTGTGAAGATCTCAAGTTGTGACCTAGGAACTTGTTGTTGTTGTTGTTGTAGGGTTTAACACCATTTTTCAGCACAAGATAGGGTATACATGGCGGCCAGTATAAATGGTGGAGGAAGAACCCGGGAAAACCCTGGAAAGAACCACCAACCCACGAGAAACTACTGGCAAGCTTTCTCATATAAGACGTAGGAACTAAATCCTTGAGAGTTATGAGGAAGGATCATAGGTGGCAAGGGGTCAGTGGCAGATGCTTGCATATTTTTTGTCTTTTCATGCTCAGTAAATGTACATGTGGTTATAGAGTGGTGGTTTCAATAGTTTCTATGTTATGACTGTTGGGCTAAGTTCCTTGGTTCAGGGAATGACACTAGGAGACAACACCCATGTGTCCCAGTCTAATATTTCTTAACACTTGGACTATTGATTACTTATGCCAGTTCATGTACATGTGTGACATAACAACTGAGGAGTTATTGGAAATTTGTGCAACCCCTATGACCTTGGCCTATCCTCAGGGGATTGATCACATTTTCAAAACTGGTGTCACAATCTACACCCATATGACTATTGTTTGCTCAGGTTTGATTTGTGATGCATTAATGGCATAGCAGGAGTTCAGAAACTTAGTCACACAAGTGACTAAGTTTCTGTACTCCTGCTATGCCATTAATACTTGATTTTATCACAGTAAACAATGACTTCTTTGAAACTGATGGGGTGATAGCACTACTACTGAAAAAAAATTATTATTACTATTATTATTATTGTTGTTGATGTTGCTTCTCATAGTCCTTCTTTAAATTGCTTATTAACCTGTCCAGTTACACCAAACTAGGGGAACTGGAACCTCTATGTGGTCACCTTCATGACATGATTATATGTTAATGAGAAAATTCTCTGATGAAAGACTGTTGTGCTCCATAAATGTAATGTATATGGCACTATCAATAGCTGAAATGCATACATCATGATCATGAGAATAAAACAAAAAAGTCTTTATTGAGACAGATTTATTGACCTCACACCAGGCATTATACTGTCATATTTAGAGTTTCCTCTAACCCTTCCCACCCCATTTTAGGTATTTTTACCTTTTATGTTAGGGCATGGGTCAATACACATTCCCTAGATAAAAACTAGATGGCAAAGAGTAACCAGTCTGAATAAATCAGTGCAACTCATGAAATAACAACTGAGGAGCTATTGGAAATTTGTGTGACCCCTATGACCTTGGCCTATCGTCAGGGGATTAATCACATTTTTGAAAGTGCTGTCACAGTCTGCACCCATAAGACCATTGTTAACTCCAGTTTGATTCGTCAAGCTTTAATGGTGTAGCAGGAATTCAGGGAAATTAGTCACACAAGTCTATGTTTGGACTAGTGGACTTTATCACTATATGCAGACTTCTTGAAATTGTTGGGATAACAATAAGAACTGATAATGATACTAATACCAACACTACTCCTTAAAAACGTAATAATAATAATAATTATAATTATTATTATTATTATTATTCTCAGTGTCATCTTCTCTCATACCTATTTTATAACAATAATTATTATAATAATAATAATAATACTAATACAATATAATTAATAATAACTCAAAGCAAATTTGAACACTTTTAACTGTTATATGCAGGTGGTAGTTACTGGGTGTTTTACTCTATATTTTGCATTCCTTAAGTATGAAATAAATTGCAATTAATGTCCTGCCTATAAATGGAACATTAATGAGAAAGGGATTATAATAAACAAATGAGGAAAAGTTGGTATCCTCCTCCTCCTCCTCCTCTTTTTGTTTTGTATATTCTGTTATAATCATGCATCATCATCATCATCATCATCATCATCATCATTATCACATTTATTAATGACAGCTATCATAATCATCATTTTTATTGTTGTTTTTGTTATCATTATTAATATTATTATTATTATTATTATTATTATTATTAATGTTGTTGTTGATAAGGCATCTATGGGAAATGAAAGCAGTTTTTATAAGAATAATACTAATGCCATTATTCCTTTGAACATTAGTTGCACTCCCCTGTTATCTTTTAAATTTGTTATTTAAATTGTGCTATTTTTTACAGCTTTATGCATACATTGGAAAAAAATCTAAACTATTAATGAGCTCAGTAATCATTATTCTTACAATAACAATAACAACAACAACATCAACAACAACAATAATAATTTCAAGCAAAGGAACAACACCCATCATTTTTATCATTGTTGTTATTAATTGTAGTGGTAAGAGTAGCAGTGCTGTTGCTGTGAAGGATTACACACTTGCCTATTCATATTGTTGTTTTTGTTTATTTTGTTGTTATTAGTAGTAGTTATATGTAGTAGCATTGTTATTTGTGTTGTCATTGTTGTTATGGATTGGTCCCTTATTAGTATTAGCAGAACATGAATGGAAAATGACATGTTTGCAATATCAATTATCTGCTATCATCATTATTGTTGTTGTTATTCTTCTTAATACATTTCTTGCATTTATTATTATTTGTAATATCATTGTTATTAATATTGACAGTAGTAGTAGTAGCAGTGGTAGTGGAATAACTATTAGTAGTAGTAGGGTTAGTTTGTTGTCTATTACTGAAAAACATATAAAGGAAATGAATGTTTTGGTAAACACAATACAAATGCGAAGCCTTTAACACATCAGTGGCACTCCCCATCTTGCATTTCAATTCTGAGTAAAAGAAGATTTATTGTAGGTTTTATCTGTTTCAAACTGATGTTGACAGATCCAGAAACTTCAGTTTTCGTCAATATGCTTATTTTCTCATTGTTGGAAACCATGGGTGATAATCCAGAATGCACCTTTATCACCTGTGGCAACTTGTGCTGAGGCTTGATAGTTTTTCTTTAATATGCATCAAACAAAATACATCACCAAGAACACAATTTAACAATCTCCTGCACACCAATGACATAGCCACTTTTATTGATCAATAAGTTACTATGTTTGGAAGAGAAACTTTGAGTTGTCTCATTCAAAAAGTGTGTAAGGACTTTTTAGGTCACAATAAAGAGAAAAACCTTTATATAAAGGAGCAAAGCTGATTTTTCACCTGTGGCTTGCAGAAATATATCTTTGATTACTTCTTACAGTGTGACTCCTCAGTAGATCTGAAGGCAAACAAGATTCAAGTGCAAATAAAATACTTGAGTTACTTGATAGTCTCATGTTGCAAGATTCATTGTCAGTCTCCATCAAGGATACTCAAATCTAATTGGCTGTCTGCTAGATGGATGAGCAAGAATGGAGTTTTTAGAGCAGTAAAATATTAGCCTTTTAAATAAAACTTGTTTGTGAGTAAAATTGCTATTTTTGTGTCAAATTACTGATGGATGAATAGAAAAATAACTGACCTTTATTTTATGTGCACTGTGTGATTTCTAGTGATGCACATGTAAAAGTGCCCCCAACACTTCTGAGACCAGATTTGGCCTACCTAAAGATTACTGTACATACTGATATCTGTCCCCAGTAATGACCATCAGAAGTTTTAAAAGATCATTATGGAGACAGATATAACCAAAGTCTATTCAGTCCTGATCATTGAAAGCTCAGCACCTTAAATATCATCAAGAAACTTCCAGATGAAAATTAGCCATCACTATGTGTATTCACACAATGGTGGCTAGGTACTAAACTCAGTCAAGAAAAGAGCACATGATCATTGAGCTTAATCATTACAATATAGATTAGTATGAATTTGTTTATGAACATGTGTAGCTTCTGTTGTGACATTACAGCAGATGACATTAAATCTGAATTATACTGGATTACATCTTTAGGTTGATATTATCCAAAATAATCCACTTACTTAAACAGCGATTTTGTCCTTCTCGGGGGAATGTACCAGTAAATACAAGGAATATGGATGTATGAGGATCCAAATAAAGTGAATAATTGCCATTTAATGGAATGTATTATCAAATTTTAAAAAATGATGCCATTACTGAAATAGTCGGTGTTGAATGCCTAATGACCTGTATGACTTTTACTATAACCATGGGAAGAGGAGGTAATTCATAAGAGTTTGTTCTCTTTGTCTATTTTGTATATAGATGGAAAACCTTTGCCATTTTGGGAGTGCTTGATTTGGGGGATAGCCAACTTTTCTTTTAAATGTTAATTTGATTGGTAAGTATTCTTGGCAAAGTATAGTTTACTAATAACTGCTGTTTAGAATGTGACTGATACAGAGAAAACAGCATATGGACTAAAGAAGGCAATAAAACCTTGGTTGTGTCAGTGCATGGCTGAACATGTTTTTCAGCCAGTTTAATACCTGCAGGAATAGGAATAAACAAATGACATCAAGGATGCTGAGCTATTTTGTCAACTCTTTAAAAGGTAATGTGTTTTGTACAGTGAAATTACTGATTGTTGACTTTCTTCCAACAACTTTCAGTGTGGAAAATACCTTTTTACAGCAGTCAGGACAGGTGAAGAAAGAGTTTTTCTGCTTGTGTGGAAATCAAATTAAAGTATAATACTGTAATAATGCTTCATTATATTCAAAGCATGCTGTATCTTTAGATGGGTACAGGAATTAAGTTCTTGGAGAGCACTGTAAGAAATCCTATTTTCATTCAATAGATCCGCGATCCTATGATTGCAATGTCTGTAACAAGAAATTCTCAACAAAGAGTGGGAGGAAGAAACATAAGAGACACCATAAAGGTAAAAACAATGTATTTTACATCCATAGTTTGCATATTTCATTATTTTAATTGTTTCCTTAAAGTTAAGCAACTTTTATGTCACACTTCTTTGAAAAGTTACTTTAAATTCCTGTAGAGGACTATAAAATCCTCATTAAAGATGTCAGAATTTGAGAAAAGTTGCCCAGGTACCCAAAATTCCTGATGATTGGTTACCTAGGTACCTGATCAAAGGGAAATTATGTTAAATATGAACCTGAACTGCTTTGTTGTAAGTTAATAAATGTCAATGCCCTGAGGGGTATAACTATAATTATTACTTTTACGAGTGGCAAAAAAGTGCAATCTGAGCATAAAAAAAAATAATCTATATATTCATCATCATCATCATCATCATCATCAGTCACTTAACCCAAGAGGTCGTTGGGGCACCACAGTTGACTTTGCAACCAATTTTCTCCATCTTTTCCTGTTCTCTACTGCCCTTTGGGAATCTCCAAATCCCATGCCTGTCCACTCCTTAATGTTGCTTTCTCAACTCTTTTTCTGTCTCCCTTTTCTTCTGTACCCTCACAGTGTGCCTTGCAAGATTGTTTTTACCAGTCCAGATGATCTTGAGACATGAACGTACCACTTCAGTTTGTGCCTTTTTAACAATGGTCAAGAGGTCTTCATAGGATCCAATGGCTTGTTGGATCCTGTTGTGGACTTCTTCATTGGTTACATGGTCAGTGTATGAGATGCCCAAGATCTTGTGGTAGCATCTCATTTCAAAGGTTTGAATCCTTCTTTGTAGATCTGATGTGAGCATCCATGTTTCACAAGCATACAGAAAGATGGATATCACAATCGAGTGCATCAGCTTTAATTTGGAACCAAAAGCAATGTTGGTATCTTTCCATATTGATCTCAACCTTGTTATTGTTACTGTTGTCTGGGCAATCCTGCAAAGTAGTTCTGGTTTGGAGCCCTCGTCTGTGATAATTGATCCCAAGTACTTAAAGCTTGTGACTCTTTCCAGCTTCTGTCACTGACCTTTATTTCTGCACTGATGCCGTTGGTGTTATTTGTCATCAGTTTGATTTTTTGGCGCTAATCTCCATACCGTATGCTGTGGAGGTTGTGTCGAGGCATGCAACCAAGTCAGCCAGTTGTTTTTCATCCCCTGCTAAACCATCAATATCATCTGCGAAGCGAAGGTTTGTGATTGTTCTTCCTCCTATGCTCACAGTGCCCTTATGGTCATGTAAGGCATCCTCCATGATCCTTTCCAGGAAAATGTTGAAGAGTGTTTGTGACAGTATACATCCCTGTCTAACTCCAACTGTTGTTCGAAACCAATCTCCTATACTGCCATTGATGAGGACAGCACTGGTGGCTTTGTCATGGAGGTGCTCAACAACCTGCACCAGGTTTGAGCTGATGTTGTACTTCCTCATAGTTGCCCATAAGGCTGCATGCCATACCCTATCTAAGGCCTTTTTGAAATCTATAAAGACGTATAGATTCTGCTGGTGCTGAAGGTATTTCTCGCAAAGGAATCTGAGATTGAAGATTTGTTCTCTGGTGCTCCTTCCTGCTTGGAAGCCTGCCTGCTCTTCAGCAATAATTTTCTCTGCTTGAGGCTTTAGTCTGTTGAGAATTATCTTCAGCATGACTTTGCTCAAGTGACAGATCATGCTGATGGTTCTGTAGTTTTGGCAGAGCTGTAGGTTTCCTTTCTTGGGGAGCACGATGACCAAGGACCGAGTCCATGTGGTGGGCCATTTTCATGTCTGCCATATCTTGTTGCAGATTGTTGTTGGGACTGTGACTATCTCTTTTCCTCCTGCTTGAATGAACTTTGCTGGTATGTTGTCAATGCCAGCTGACTTTCCTTTCTTTAGTGACCTAACTGAAATTTTTACTTCTTTACGAAGAAAGGGGTTGTCATCAATTTCTTCTGCCTGAGGGCAATTTAGTACTGCTGGATCTCCTTGGGTCTTACGATTGTACAATTCTGAGCAGTATTCTGTCCATCGCTTGAGGATCTCTTGATCTTCTGTGAGGCATTTTCCTGATTTGTCTTGGATTGTGGTAGTTTTCCCTTGTTTATGGGGTGTGAGATCTTTCACCAGCTGATATGCCATTTTGCTGTCATTTCTACTCAGATTGTTTTCGATTTTGCAGCACTGTCTTTCTATCCAGGATTCCTTGCCTTTTTCACGCTTTTCCTGATCATATTGTGTATCTCACTGTATTTTCTAGCTCCTTCATTATTTCTTTTTCCCTTTTTCAGTTCTCTTCTTTTGTCGCACAGGTAAAGGACATCTGTCGTAACCCAAGGTTTCCTTGTTCGACAATATTTGCCAATGATCTCGCTAGCTGTGCTAGTCACAGCTGTGTTGAATGTGGCTGTTAAGGACTCTAGGTCGGTGTCTTGGCTGTCCAGGGTTATCAAAGGTGCAAATTTACCACCTATCGTTGCTTGGAAGGCTTCTGTGACTTTTAGATCTTTCAACTTTTCAAGGTCAAATCTGATTTTTGGTTGGTTAGGCTTTTAGATCATTTTCAGGTGGAGGCGAAACGTTGTCATTAATAAATCATGGTCACTTCCAATATCTGCTCCTGGAAAACTTCGTGTTCTGGTGATATTCAACCCAGTGCAGAATCTTTTTTTCACCAAGATGTAGTCAATCTGGTTGTGATGTTGTCCATCTGGACTGTGCCAGGTCCATCTTCTAGATGCTTTGTGAGGGCCGAATGTGTTGGCTAGAACAAAGTTGTTGTAGGCAACAAACTCCAAGAGCCCGAGTCCTCTTTCATTTGTTTCTGCATTGCAGAAGGGTCCACAGGTGCTTTGCCAGTTTGTCTTTGAATCAGCTCCCACCTTTTCATTCCAGTCTCCTTGTACAAACAGGATGTCCTTCTTGGGTGAGTTGTCAATGACATCTTGCAGTTGGTTATAAAAATGTAATCTATATATTACATGCCAATAATTACAGAAAACTGTATGAAAACATACATTTATTATTGCTGCTTACCTGGATCTGCAGTTAGTTAAAATTCTTGTAACAAATTGGCTAAATTCATATGGATTAGTACGAGAATACAGACACAAAACAAAATGATAAATTATTTATACATATCATTCATTTTAATTAGTCTACATCACATGTTTAATTTCCCCTGAAAGGCTGTAAAGTCTTGCTGAAAGGTCCACAAATTCTGAATGCTGTATTACATAACTGTTGAATCCCTCTTTCAAAATTTGTAAAACACTATTGATTTGTCCATTTGCTGATGCAACATGTTCTTCAGTTTAACAAAATTCCTCTACTCTAACGTTTTTTAGTCCTATAACATCCACAAGTCACATCAATAAAGCCTGTTACACTTAATATTTGACACGATTTTCTTTTTTCAATATAGACTGGTCTGCTACTTAAGTGTGTATCAAACTATAATGAATCTATGGCACATTGTTTCAAGTTTAAGAAACCTGTCTGTTTTCTTGGAAACATGTCATATACATTTACTATAAATAGAAAATAAGGAAACTGTTCGACGTACATAGCCAAATGGTCGCACATGTTGAAAATACAAGATCAGTAGACGGAGGTCTACAACAGATCAATGTCACATGACAGGAGCCTTGAACTGTACTCGTTATTCTGTGTCTCACTTGCTCCTGGCATTGCCCGATGTAATCTTTGATCTGAACTTGGAAACATGTTTTATTTTGTGTTTTTTTTTTACATGGACAAAACGAGCACCCAATAGCCTAATTTTATTACCCGGGTAATTATTAATGAGTGAATACCTGGGTACCCATTGATACCTTTAATCCTCTTTTGTTTATTTAACAGAGGTCAGCCCTTGGAACTTTCTTTTGGTGAAAAGATTCCCTGAAAAGACAGGTGTGAGGCAGTATGAGAGAGATTAAAAGGGTAAGAACATTTCATTTAAAATCCATATCTTATATATTTCATTTCTTTATTTTAATAGGCTTCTCTCAAGTTAGGCAATTTTTACATCGAACCCACCTGTAAAGTTGGGACTTTAAAATCTAATAATGACAGAGAAAAGCTTTTTTCATCCAGTTCACTTCAATAGAGATTGTCAGTGATTTTAGGGAAACTGTATTCCACTTTGTTCCATTTACTTTGGTATCTCCTGTATTGGAATTCCATACATTTTCTCTATATTAATTTCCAAGTCCTAACAGAAGGATCATGAGTTTTTCTGCAGATGCATCATGTATCCACCATGGCTATCGTCTCAGTATAAATGTGTTTTTTCTCTTCTTAATCAACATAATGTAAACTTTATTGACTTGGGAAAAAAATTAATTATGTACATAAGAGTCAATAACATTGCAAATGACATGAATTCAAAGTTTTGAGTGGAAAGAAACATAATGAACTTTGGAATGAATGTTAGTTATATCTGTTAGTATTGCTATATCAGTGATACTGGAGTATTAACTAGTTCTGCAGTAAAACAGTATTGTATATCATGTATGCAGTATCTTTCCTGATTCTAACACTGTTCAATAGCATTTCCCTTCCACAACATACAGGTAAAACCCGTTATAACACGATGCTCAGGGTCCAAAGAATAACATTGCGATATAAGCGGGATTGCATTAACAAATTTTTCAAAACACTTCCCCATAGAAAATGTGCATTGAAATTTCAATGTCATCAGTTTTAACTAACCTCCTGATCGTATATCGTAAGTTTTGTTCGCCGGGTTTCATCACACATCAAATATACTTCAGTTTTGAATTGTATACATGCCAATATGGCGGAAACATTGCACAGTGAAGTTAAGGCAACATTAAACGCAGTGCTGGGATTAAAAATCTGCTAGGGATACAAATAATCAGCTTTTCTGAGAGCATGTATTTAGGATGTTAAAAAGAGAGGTCACCTTAAATTAAAATATGGGAGCCATACTGCCATCATGTTTTAAGCGGAATTGTGTTATAACGAATCATGTTATAATGGGTTTTACCTGTACCAAAGGAATAGAGCATGTATCTTTTATACAGGACATTTTTTAACTAAATGAGAATGTCCTTTAAAATTGACAAGTTTCTGAAGCAAAATGCCTATGAAAAATTATTCTCATATACTATGTATAACTGGTTGCTTCTGAACACATGCTAGTTTACCAAGCACAAAATGTAACTATTCTGCCTGCCCCGAATACACGCATAAAGATGTAAGATAAGTAGTAATATAAGAAAATGTATTGTACATAGTAAGAATATAATATTGAACATAGTACATGCAGGTGTAAAAGTGGCACGTAACGAGAATCCAGCATATATCACTATTATTCATTGCTGACTACTTATATGCTTGCGAATTGTTTATAAGCAATGCAGCCACTTCATAAAAAGGATGAAATTCTTCTTCATATGTGGTATCCTCAATGTGGGATGGACTCAATGATCCGTCCATTCTGTGTAACTATCATATTTCTGGCTCCTTATCTGCTTTAAAATGATGATTCGAGCGATGCAGCCACTTTATTCAAGAGTAAGTAGGATTTATGTGATTGCATTGATGAAGTGTTATTATGTTCCGCCATCAATTCAGGTTTTCCTTTGTCATCAACAAGAAGCTCTCTCTGAATCTATTCAACTTTAATTCACCATCTAAATTGGCAGAAGGAATCAGTATGTCTCAAAATCCACTGTTTTATATGTCACCCTACTGTGTAGTTTCTCAGAAGAAAAGGAGAGACAGTTATTTCTTTTTGGTAAAGGCATAAAAACCAAGCCCGTGTGCATACCATTTTAAGTAAAGGGATGTGTTGGCATTGTGGTAGATTAGCTACTCAGAGACTTAATCTGATAAAATAACTCCGACAACAGACGGATCTTTTTACCCTGTTGTATGCATTCTATATCTGCTTATATCACTGACAATTATTCTAAGCTTCAGAAAAGCCATATTACAGATCTGTTAAAATCAAATTCAAATGGAACAAAACTATGTTATTGTGCTTCATTGTTTCCATAGTATATTGCATTATTAGAAATGTTAAGGATTATGTTACAAGAGATCAGTGGTCCTAGAGTGCAATGTATGATCTTTGTTTCAATTAACAGATTTCAGTGACCATAAATGCAATTTTTGCGGCAAGGGATTATCCACAAAAGAGGGAGCTGAGGCAACAGAAGAGTTGCTATTTTCCATCAACATCATACATAGTTCATTTCATTGCTTTAAATGTCTCCTTTGAAATCAGGCAATTTTTTAATTGCATCTCCTGGCTGATATATCTGTTAATGTGTTATAAGTGATATTAAAACAGCAACAAAATAAAATCATCAAAGTTACGACTTCCATATCTTACCAATATAACAGTGACAAAGAAAGCTAATGTTTGGCTTACTCACTTCAACACACATTGTCAGTAATTTAAGGTATTATACTTGATCCACTTCCTGCATTCATCTGGTATCTCCTATTCTCAATGTCCTTACTCTACCTTACATCCCCCACAACAACTTAAATGGATCCGTTCCAGTTAGTGTTTAACTATAGTATATGTAACGTTCACATCACAATGACAAGTTGCATGTGTCTTAGTGATCAGAAGCTGATAGAAGCATTTCTGAGTACACTTTAAGTAAATAAAAAAGGATCGGGTCAGATTTTAAGCATATGGATTTAGGGACATAAAGACTTACATGAAAGACACAATATGGCATTTTATTGACATACTTATGGTGTTACTAGAACTGCTCGTGACAATACTTGTTATATATTTATTTCAACACTAGCATTGTTGTGTGTGTGTGTGCTTGACTTGGATTTTTAACATAGCTTTAAAAATTTTAGTCATATTACTACAATGTCTACATTGTGACAGTTTATAGTGATGTCTTGCGCTAGGGCATCATGTTGCAGACATGTAGCATCATGTCTCACCCAGTCACATTATCTTGACACCAGGCTGACCAGTCCTAACACTAACCTCTTAATGCTGAGCACCAAGCGAGGCAGCTGCAAGTACCATTCTTATAAGTCTTTTGTATGGACTTTGAACCCTTGACCTCCTGTGTCTGAGGTGGATGCTCTAACCACTTAGGCCATTGGAGCAGTCAGTAGCATTGTTTGATGCATGAGAGTATATTATAACAGTTGAATGAGCATTGTCCAGTGCAGTACCAGGTCAAATGAGCAGTAGGAAATTACTATTTGCTACAGCCCAATCCAGTCCTGCTTGAAAGATGAAAAAACATCTTTTCTGCTATATATCTTAGGTCAAAATGCAGATATACTTGGTCTACGCAGCATTTGTGTTTCTCCTGGTGAATTTTTTCATATTTATGCATTTTCCCTGGGTGTTATTACATTGCACTGTTAAATTTTAGTTTATTAAGCACTTCTTAGGTCATTGCATTAATACAAATTTGATAAAGCTGCACATTTGTTGTATGCACCTGTTGATTTTCTTTGCCCTTTCGTTATCAGTAAACTGCAAGAAGCACAGACAGTTTAAAGTCCTTGAGGACAACAATAAAACATGCATGGCTTGCATATAATGTTCTGTCTTATTCTCCTACCCCCACCCACTAGCCTGGAATATGGGCAGAAGTTTAGTTTAACATCTTGAAAATTTAATAAATTGGCAGTGAACAAAGGGCACACTCTAAATCTATGAGCATGATGTATTGAGCACTCATTCAAATTTGGAAGTTTTATCCCGTTTTTATGAGTGCTGTTGAGATGCCACCCCTGCCCTCCTCGAACATACTGGTACCTAAAACAGCTCATACAGCAATGATCCCTTCAGATCTAGTTGAAGGTACACCAAGCAATTCCACTGAAGCTATCAAATATGAAATGTATACTACAGTGAGCTCTGTCATCTAGAATGTTGACAGGCGAGTTGGACGAAATTAGAACCATTTGTTATCCGATATGGCAGCCCACTGGCATAAATCTATATTGCCGGGTGTGTGGGATCACTTTCTGACTTTGCTGGTCAGACTGGTCAGCAAGTTGTTTTTCATTTGCCATTATGCCATCTCTGCTCCCAACCAACTGGTTCAGCTGTCCAGATAGTCAGTGTACGGTTTGGGCAGTGATCACTCTGTCATCTAAAAGCATGTTGATTTACAGTTCTTATGCCCAGCAGACCACCCTGACTAACCAGCTGGCCAACCAGTCAGACCTACCATATCCATGATGCCAGCAGATAGCGAACCGATATCACATTTGGAACCATCTGGCTAGACATTACTCTTCCTGTCTTATTAGGATATCAGATGTAAAACTTTTTGGCATAATAAGTGATGAACAGAATACTATAACCCTGGATGCAGAAAGTATGGTAGTGGGAAATTACCCAGTTCACAAGGGGAGCCACACAGATTTTCCTGAACATTCTGATTCAAACATCAAAAGGACTGAATTTAGTTATAAGGCTGAAATGAAGAGATATACAGAATTTTGCCTTCATTGGATTGTCTTCCTCTGCGGGCAGACAGTATCATGTATAATTCAAGGCCTCAGTGTACACTGATAATGATGTCAAAAAATCTTGTTAAGAATTTTACCACAAACATGAAAGATTGCAAAAATTACTGGGCATGTTTCTGATATATATTTGTGACCCTCATAATTCAGTGGCCTTCTTTTTGGTGAGTCATTTGCCTGCAACTTCCTCACAGCACTGGTACAAATCACATACCAATGTTTATCATTCAGACATACCTACCTAGCCTAGACTGGAATAGTACTTCCTGTCAACATTTCTGCTCAACTCTGTTATAAAGTGGACAAGTGTTTAATGCCATGTCTAAGTTGGTCAGGAACATCATGTTGATTTCCTCCCCGACCATCTTTCACCTAGTTAAGAAGCCCAGAAATGACCATGCCTGAAAATTGGTATGTCATATCACCTAGATAGTCATTAGGGCTGCTCACCAAATGACAGCTAACACCCTAATGGCTTCCGATAACTTTAACCTGATAAGAAGAGATCCACTCCTACAATCTTAATAACAATGTGGTAACCTTTGTGCTTCCTCCCCTTAGTTACCCCTTCTGCCTGGGTTTTGAATTGAGCCAGTGAAAAAGTATATCCTTATTGTTGGGCAACCCAATAAAGAGCATGCCAGAGAAGGGGTTATCAATGACAGAATGATCACAGGGATAATTCTTTCCAACAATGGCAACCTTTTCTTAGGCAGGAGTGTTATAGATGGCCATGAGCCCTTAACATCTGGATGCTGGCAGGGATTGGGATAGAAAACATTGTGTCCTTTCCCCCAAAGCCTCCCACCAACTGTCAATGACTTGCTGTCCCTTCTGCCTGTTGACACTCTTGTGGGCAGCATTACCTCTGTGTGACACTGTTAGGTGGCATGCCAGAGAAAGGATAATCAGTGAAAGGAAGAGAACAGGGACAATTCTGAGTGAAAATGGCAACCTTTTAGCTCAAGGTGTGTAATAGGTGGTCATATGTCCCCAACTTCTGCTTTCAGGCTTTGATTGACGAGAGAAAACAAAATTTCTATTAATGATTTTTTTCTGGTTTCAAGAACAGAAAATTGAGAACTCATAGACTTGACCAGACTTGATTAGTTTATTTTTGTATTGCAGTTTAAGATAGAGATGGCAAGGTCCATCTGTCCCTCTGAACAACATGTATTTCTATATACCTATTCACATTATATGATGCAAATACATTCATTTCAGCAGGGTAGTATATCAATTCCATGCCCTTCTATTCAGTTTAATCTCAGATTGGGCCTTCACCAAGGCATTGGACTGTACCATGTGTCACTTAAAAATTCTGTTCTCAACATCGATGGTGGCATACCTGGACAATATACTGCAAAAACATTTGGTAAGTTTGTCAACATCCTTTCAATCAGCTTGGAGGGATTGCAAGCACATAAATTTCTTTCAGCAGTTGTAATACTGAAATTAATCCTGAAAATGAGTGGCAGGGATCACAAAATAGTTACAGTTGTCCCTTTTTGATGGCACTGATCTTGGATGAATGATCTGCTCAACTTGGGGTTGGATTTACCCAGGAAAATCATAGCAACTCCTGTGCAGCTCAAATAGCCAAGGTCGACATCACCCTATCATTGTATGGATAAATGATTCATGCCTGATTCTTGCCAGGATTGCCCTGTATAAAAAGGAGCTTGCCATTTCGGTTGTGGAGAGGATCACAACAGCTAGGTTGTGGCGCACTTGGAAGGCATGTGAAGGGAAGTGGGGTGTTTCCAAAGACTGGTGTGATGTTACTGACATCACACTGCTCACAGTCTCCATCCCTCAACTGGGTAACTTCTTTCATTTTCTCTCAAAGACAAGAAGCTATGCCCCATTTCAACCATACTGTTCCATGAACTCAGACACATTAAGACATCATGAAAGAGACAGTTTTCTCCCAACAGAGAAAAATGTGTTCAGTTTTTACAGCCATGCTCACTCATTGTTCCCAAAATGGAAACTTTCCTGGGTCTTGACGTGTCTCAAGGCTGTATGACCTTTTTTGTACCCTCAGATGCTACATGAGGTTCATAGAGAATGTCCATGGTGACCATCAGGTTCTTCTACTGGCTATGACAAGAAAGCAAGACATAAATGGCTGGCTGCTTGGCTAAGTGGGGAGGGGATATTAGATTGGCCTGATCTGAACTCGGACACAATCTAGTGTGACCTTCAAACATAATGTCGAGACATTATGAAGTCATTTGACTGGCACACTAAATCTTCTGCTTTAATTTGTATGAGTGAGCTGAATCGAGTCATTGTTAGCTGCCCAGACAATTACCATTCCTCATTCATGACAGCACAATTTCAGCCCAGGGCGTGACTTTGCATCTTTCAATGGATTCACCTGGGAAACTATTGAATGTAATACAGTAGGCAATTGCGAGATCCCTCAAGGGTAGCCCTCTCATTTGTATAAATGCATAATTTTTGGTTGTCCTAACCTTATTTTAGAAGTTCATCTTCTCAGTAGTGCAGTAATAATGTTCATACAGGATGATATTGGTAGAGTTTGACTGTTCAAGTTCAAGCATATCCTCTTCCCGTATATTCTGTTATTGTCAGTGTAATCAGGTAATATATTTGACGGATAAAAGAACTTTGTTTCAGTTAACTGTTTTTTCCAAAAATACTTAGCTACTATCAGTGCCTTCCACCCTGCCACAAATGTGTGCCTGAAGTTACAGTTTTCACTCAAGCTTAAACTTGTAAGATCTGTGATATGGGTGGCCACTTAGTGTGAACAGAGTTAATTTGTGAAGAATTACTCCTTTTCTATGTAATATATAGATGGAAAGACATTATTTTGTCTTTCAGGGAGGGGTGGACTCGAAGGTAGCAGAGAGTAGTTTCCCCATTAAATAATATGATTGTGTAAATATAACTTAACAACATTTACAAACAAAATCTCATTTTCTCTTAATTAGGTCGGTAAATTAATGGATACATAAATTTCACTGAGAAATGTTTTCCAACCTTTTCACTGTTTGGTACATAGTTATATATGCTGGATGACTGATCAAATATGTGTTGGCTATTTTTTTAAGCATGACTATACACAGGATGCATTGTTAAGACAAACACAGGGAAGACTGAATGACTTTAGTATCGATAGTTCAGTACTAATTAGATTTGAGATTGTAATCTTTTGAATGAACACTTGTCTTTCAAGACTAAGCTAAGATCAAAGTACAGTGATTATGTATTGATACAACTGAAATGAACATTCACAAATTGAAAATTGAAATTGTTCTTTATTCCAGTAATACAAGAAGCAGTGTTAAGACATGTTTTCTTCAAGAATACAACAAATCTTGCAAAGTTATTGTAAAATTTCATCAGCAATGTCACGATAGTGGTATATTGTAATTTGTATTATAATGAAGTGTGTTATAGCAGAGTGTCCGTGTATTATCATTCTTCATTACTTACACATTATATTATATATTTATTATATTATATAGTTAGAAATGTTAAGAAACTGCAATCTTTTTTTTTTTTTCATTTGACAGATTACCAACACTATGTGTGCTCTGTTCGTTTTAAGGGTGACTTAAGAAAGGGGAAGCTGTGGCACCATTTGCACCATAAAGGAAGGAACAATTCAGTTTATATCCTCATCTTAGTTTGTTTGATTACTTGATGTCTTTTGTTTTGTTGTCAGGATGTTTTATAATGCAGGCACATGGAAAATTGGGACTACTAATCTAACCAACATAACAATGACCTAGAATGCTAATATTCTGCAAATTCATTTAAGCTCATAGAGTTAGTAGTTCAGGTGTACTGTTTACCAGTTCCCTATTATCTCCCATTTTGGAAATCATTAATTCTCTTTATAAGAATATGTGAATGTAAAGAAAAGAGTCATTGCTTTATCCACTGATGTATGTTGTATACAGTAAATGTGTTTTACGTTTGAGTACATCACCAAATAACATCGACATTAGGAAAGAAGCTCCACTGCCTCTTGTATTCAGCAATTGGAGAAAATAAATAAAAATGTTTGTCTTTCTGGTCTATATACTGTATCAGCCAAGGCAAGAAAATCTTCTAAATCCCCAGGGGCCCCATGTAACCAAGTGGTCTAAATGCTCACATTTATCGGTCACTGCCATCTCACCTCTGTCTGTGTGTGTTCGAGTTTCAAGCTTGGCCATGTGGGTATGTGTGAAATAGTGCCAGTAGCTTTTCATGGGTTGCTGGTTCTTACTGGTATTTATCTAGGTTCTTCCTCCACCATTTAAATTGGCTTCCATGTATAGCCCATCATGTGCTGAGAGATGATGTTTTACCCACAACAACAACTTCCCAACTCCCCATTACTTACCACTGCCATGTGGCTACAGTTGTTTACTTAATATTAGCTTTTGCTGGATATAATGTGTATCATATCCCATATCATACCTTTGAACTTTTTAAAAGCCAAGTATGGATAGTGAATAAAAAAATAGGGAGATTGAGACCTAAAAAAGAGAAGTTTTTTTGCAACATTTTTAATGCATCCTTTTCACTAAATATTGCCCATTTTTGACAAAATACCAGAAAACACATTTAGCTTTAAATAGTTTTTTATTAACAAAATTATGATTATGGTACAAAACACATTTTAGAAAGACATTCAGTATTAATATTCAAATATCATCAATAGATATGTGTTGTTGTTGTTGTTGTTGTTGTTGTAGGGCTTAACGCCATTTTTCAGCAGACTATAGGCTATACATGGCGGCCAGTATTAATGGTGGAGGAAGAAACCAGGAAATCCCCGGAAAGAACCACCAACCCATGAGAAGTTACTGGCAAGCTTTCTCACATATCCACATTCGCCGAATCCGAGACTCGAACCCACGCAGACAGAGGTGAGATGGCAGTGATCCGTAATGGAGAATGCTTTAGACCACTTGGCCACTCGGGGCCCCCATAGATATGTGTAAAGCACATATAAATTTCAATAAAAATATAACAATCAATGTAAAAGCATAGACAAAGCTGACAGCATGTGATTATAACTTTTAACTCCCTCAGTCTTTATAATGGTCACTCATCCTCTGCATCAGAGTGGCCATGCTTTTTCTGCACCTGCCATGATCTCTGAATTTGGGTCAAAACTCCTGTAATATTTCATTGTTACCATAACAGATTAACATTAGTGACAAAAAATATGTCCCTTAACTGTGCCTCTGATAGAACATTGACACAACTTGAATTCAAAATATTATATTTTAATTCAACCAAGAACAAATGAAGAAGAAAAAATGTATTCGAGACTGTTATGGAATACTCACCATTTACAGTGAAGACACATGTGAAAGTGATGCATCCAATGCCCAAGGCGACATATCTTTGAGTCATCTGCACATACATGTGACAGAACCTGAATTTCAAACCAGTAGATTTGCTAATTTAGATTAGCTGATTAGCTTCTAAACCAGTAGGTTTGCCAATTATATGATTTGATTGTCTTCTAAACGATTAGATATTTTATTGGCATAACTTTCACATATTTTAAGTGGATTGAAAGCAAAAGAAGTGGATATTTTGCCATAATATATACTCTCTTCATATTTTAATAAAATAGTAAGTTTGAATTCAGGTTCTGATTGAAATAGTTACAATTATAATTAATTAATATTAGAATATTTTCAAATAAATGAAAACAGAACATTTGCTTATCGTATAATTTGCTGCAAAGAGTTGTTTGCATAAAGTCTGTAAGCATTTTTGATTTTGCTTTGCAAGATCACTGTCTGGCGACCACTGATGACATTGTTATTAATAAACTTCACACTTAACAGGCTTTCATTAGTTTTCTGGTCCATATTTCCTCTTGAATCATTTTATATTTTGCCAAGAAAATAGAATGTCCTTTCTGTATCAGCATTAGGCTGTGGCAGTGACAGGACAATCATGCTCAGCCTGGAAAGAAGTTCTAACTTAAGTTTTCTTGTTGCTGGGTTTGTAAGGTTGCTGACTGCTGTCAAATACATGTCCAAGGTAAGTTCACCACAAGGAGGACATTCCCAACTTGGAGTTATTAATGTATTCCTGACCCTTATCCTCCAGGGCTTCATTTTCTTCATGGTTCAGATCCAAAAATCCATTAGCAGGTTATCACAACTGACAATAAAACAAAATTGTAAAGATTGATTTTGACTTGAAATGAACAATGCAAAAGATATGTGATGTATTTATGTTTTATGAATAACTTATCCCTAATGTAAAAGTAATTATCTTGCAAGATATTTTTAACTGATATATTTTATCTAAGACTTGAACTTAATATTTCTACTTGAAAATGTCAAATAAGTCCTTCGAAGTTAGTATGTTTGTTACAGAAGAGTCCTTGCCCATATGTGATGAGGTCTGCATATCACTGGTTTGTCATTTCTTCTCCAAATACTATGTTAAAATCCATTGTGCATGAAGTACACAGTGCTAACTCATGACCTTTACTACTTGTCTACATCCACATAAAAACTGATTTCCAAGCATTGTTGAACTGTTTGTAGTATTTCTTAGCTGGTGGTTTCTGAACAATGGGAAGAGGCACACATATTGGCATGATCAGAACAAAACATTTATTTAAACTTTCCCCTTTGAACACCTTGAACACAAGACAAAAAGACAGAATATCAAAGTCATTTTTTTATGGTTGGTATCTCTATTTTATCTCCCCTTTGACAAAGGTTGGCCAATTATTATCAAAGACTCCATGCATCTTTGTATTTCATAAATTATTTGAAGCTTTAATGAACACAAGTTAAGTTCAAGCTCTAGATAAAATACTTAAGTTTAAAAATATATTGCAAGATGATTAATTTTAAAGTTGGATAAATAATTCAGAAAAGCAATTAGAACTTCTTTGCAGGGTGAACATGGTTGTCCCATCATTGCAACATTATAATGCTGACATTTACATTCTCCATTCTTTGCAAGATACAAAGTGATTCAAGGGGAAATCTGGAACAGAGAACTATTGACAACCAGTTAAGTGTGATGATTAATAATCACATTGACCATCATCAGTGGTCATTAGAAAGTGATATTGTGAAGGAAACTAAAAATGCTATTGGATTTTATTTTTTTAAAAATATCTTTGCATGATGTATAAGATAAAAAAAATTTTCCTTATTCATTAGCTGACAATATAATAACTCATAATAATTAATTATTATTGTAAGATAATTGGGTTCATGTTCAAACCTCGCTATTTCATTGTAGTATGAAGGGAATACATATTTTGACAAGAAATGCACTTAATTTGTTTTCAGTCCCCTCAAAACATATAAAATTTATGCCAGTAAAAAATCTACTGATTTAAAAGTCAGTATACTGATCAAAATCTGTAAATCTATTATCTTGAAATCCTGGTACTGTCACATGTATGAGACTGTATAACACCATCCCTGCTGCTTACCAGCCAGTTTGCTGGTGATACTCGATCATCAGTGACCAGGAACCTGTCACTTTGGTGAGCCATTCTTTATACCAGCTGGCCACAGCATGGTATGTAGAGTTGTATCAGGATCTGGTTAGCTGATCTATCGATTTTGTTGCAGGTATGAATCAGATGGTTATCATGTCAGTCTTCCATAGACAACTGGGCTACTTATCTAGCCACTGGGCTACTTATCTAGCCAGTAGCAGAGCCACCAGTTTAGCCCACAGTCAGTCTGTCCATGCAACCAATGCCTGAGCTGACCAACTGACACACTTAAAGGCAATTCATACCAGAAAATTGTCTATAATACAAAATGGGATACCAGTTCAGTTTTGTTGGGAAAGAAAAGTACTGAATAAAAAAGAAAATGCTTGCCGTATGTGAAATCTGCTATTATTTTGATTACAGCAGCACTGAGAGTATTTGTTTGTTCTGCAAGAGAACAAAATTTTCTTGCCAAATATATACCACATTCCTATTTCCTGAACTGTTTAATAGCAATTCCATCTCCTCTTCATGCCAAAGGAATAATGCAAGTAAACTTTAAATATAAATAAATGGCCTAGAGGGAAATTACCTTTAAAGTTTTAAAATTTCCGAAGCTAAATGCTTTTAGGACTTTGTATGGGACTATTTGATATAAGGAAATATAAAGTACATGTAAAAGTAAATTCCTCATACACATTACAATTGATTAAAAAAATATAATTAGTTATACAGATATTATGATTCCTTTGAAGGATGTATACTTGCTTACTTAGCATTTGCTTATTTAGCAACATAAATCATTCACATTTCAAATAACTCCTGTTTAAAAAGTTTTGAAACTTGTATAATATTTATAACACAATTTTTAATCCATGAAAAGTGTTTGAGACAAATTTGATTGCAAGCATGTTTTAGAATCCAGGTTTAAACAAGCAAAACTTACAGTGTGAACATAAAAGCACCATGTAATGTAAATCCAGCATGTGTCACTATGATATATTTCAGGCTTCTTATATGATTAAAAAGTGTGACATAAGCAATGCTGCCACTTCATACAAGAATAAATATAATTTTTGTGATTGCTTTGATCAATTAATTAGCATTACGTTTTACCACCCATTAAAGTTTTCTTTTGTTATCCACAAGAGGACCTACTGAATGCCTTTCAGCTTTAATTGACAGTTTGAATAAATATGTTTCAAAATTGACTGTTCTCCATCGCAACCTACCATGCAAGTTTTCAGAAGGGAAAAGTAATAATTCAAGTTTGGTTAATTATATCATTTGCAGTTTACCCAAGACATAAAATCTGCCCCATGTTTATATGAAACTAAACAAAAGCAGGCAGTTACACTGTTATAGGCTAACTGCAAAGAGGCTTAATTTGATGAAGTGAGTGAGTTCATTAGTCCACTTTGTCCCATCTGAGACATAAGGATTAAGTGAGTCAGCCAGCAGAATATCGTTTCTTGCCCATGTGTTTAAAGAAATGCCTTTGACACCCTCTCTACATCATTAAATCACTGATGTTTATTCATTGTTAAAGAATATTGAATCTGAACTGTGTCAACAAATAAAGAAATGTATTTTAATGCTTCAGTGCAAATAAAATTCCAGTTAAGGAAAATACTAACATCAGGTTTCATTAATTACATGTTATATTGTATTGTTAGAAACTTTCATTAGCTATGTTCTGGGACAGCACTGTAAACAATTCTTTTCATTTAATAGATTTCAGACGCTATGACTGCAACATTTGTGATGAGGAACATTTAACAAAGAGGGAGCCATGGCAACATTTGCATCATCAGAAAGGAAAGAACAGTTCATTTTATTTCATCTTACCTATTCCATTTAATTACTTTAAATGCCTTGACACATGTTTTACTTTGCACCTGCATACAGAGATGAGACTATAAATCTAGCCAACATAATAGTGACCTAGCTAGCTAATATTCTGTCAATCACTCGGACTTTAATTCTGTTTCCTACTTTCATCCAAAATATTCTGGTGTCTTCCGTTTTTGGATATCATTGGTTCTGTTTATATTGATGTGTGTGTCTTAAGAAACGGGTTGTTATCTTATCCATAGATGTCCATTGTACTTAGTATGGCTCTTGTATGGAGATACATATGTTCTTATTCTTATCTGGAACATCACAGTATGAATTTTCTCAACATTAGAAAATAACATCCTCCACCTCTAAATCCAATCCTCTCTGAAAGATGAAAAACATTTTTCCATCTATTTATTATATACATGAAGCAAAGTAACCCTTACAGAGAACTTCCCTCTCCCAGCAAGGTGGCCACCCATAGATCAGATGTTTACCATTTAAGCTATTGTTCAAAACTCTTAGCAGTGCTTCCATAATTCAGTGTAATTTTCATATTTTTTAAGCATCTAGTAAGTGTTCTCTGTAATAGTAAGTTTAAATATTGTTATGCCTGGTGTGTACAGCGTTGTTTCTGTTTTGGTCGATTTATTCATATCTTTTGCCATTAATTATTGTCCATGTGATATAGATTGGTAAGATTCTCATGTCTTTTCACCATCTGAGTTTTGAATTTGCGCTGATAAACTTTGGGTTATTATGGATTTCTTGGATATGTTGCCTCATATGCAAGTTGAATATTTTGTATATTTGTTGCATGCACTTGTTTCATTCTCTCAGTCAGAAATGCCTTCAATGTACAAAGTGTCCATTATCACACCCATGCAGCATGCATATGTTGTGGTTAGAGGCAAGTTGTTTAATGTCCTAAAAAGATACTTGAGTGGCATGTTCCAGATTATTTGAACACAATGTTCTGATTATTCATTCCAGTTTGGAATCAATGTAGGGCATTATGGGCAAGTGGCAAAAATTCCCATAACTGCATCAAGTGTGACAATCACTTCTGATGCAGTAGAAGCTACAGCAGGAATTCTGCACATGCTTTGTTGGAATTGCAGATGTTACATATCATATATGAAGCTCTGTCTTCAAGGTCGTCAACATGCAATTTGGATGAAATGGAGCAGATGTTAACCAGTTTTGTCAGTCTCATAGACATAAGTCCCCATTCTGACCCACACAAAGAGCTGCTGCCAGGGCACACATATGTGCATATCATGCAAACATTTTATGAATTTGTTCACTTGGAAAGCAGTGTTGCAAATTAGTTCAGAGTTGCACATATAAAAATGCACTCTGCATGTATAAGATATTTAACTTGTAATATAAATTGAATAAATAAGAATCTAGAAAAATACAAATAAAGATAGTTATCGGATAAAAGTACTGGTATTCACTTAACGCAGATGTAGGTTAATTCAAAAAGATGCTTGGAAATCCTGCTAATTTCTGGAATGTGAAAATATAGACAAAGATGGCTTTGCTGAAATGACCTTTCTACTTCAATTTAGTGCTAGCATAAAGTGAATGGCAGAATAAAGTAAGTGTAGGATGATGTGGAGTTTCTTGCCAAATGGAGGAATATCATTCTATAATGATGTGATATGCTGGATTAGATGAACCACCATCTCCTAACCCCCAAAAACATTTGATGCAAAGGTTAAGAAATCTTGACTGTTAGAGTACAAATGGTCGCAACACACCCCTAAGGCAGAAACATTGTATATCTGTACAGAGTGTGGCAAAAATACCCCTTTCATGTCAAAAATTAGTTTTAATTATAGGCTGTCAACTGTCACATGACATGCCAAGTAACCAGGTCGCACAGAATTTTGGAGCAGAGATATTCATGATACAATGCACTTGAACTGAGGAAAATTATTTCTCATGATATAATTCATGTGAACTGTGGAAAATTATTCAAAAAGACCATAAAGAACAGTCTTCCAGTGTGTTGAAGCAGGCTAAGCTAGCTGTGCATATGCCCCTGCAGAAGGCAGAGTGTGAATTGCAGTTTTCAGCACTGATAAGGAACAGATTTATCTCAGAAACTGTCAAATTAATGCTTATAAAATTAGAGGTGGAATCTTAACAGAGATTTTGATTTCAGTTCAGATTAAATAAAGTGGAGCAGGAAGAATGAGAGATGGTGTTGGGTAAATAATGAACTTTGGTGTTTCCCACCCACCCACAAATTTTGTTCAACTCCCTCCCCCCTTGTTTTAGTGACAAGGAGGGAGATACCCCTCACCTTCAGATTCAGTCTTGGCATCTTCTCAGCATGCATGGCCTTAGTGCCATTGGAGCCTGACATGTGGGATTACAAGCTAACTTTTCTGGCTGGCTAGACCTACAAGTTGTATACTATTCACACAATGTCAACCCTGATTCTGTTGTTAAGCAGACTAGTGTATGGATTTATTGGGTTTGATTCTATAATTTTATTTTGCCGAACTGTACATCAGTTGATAGTGAAAAAATGCAGCAGGCTATGTAGAGCTGAATGCCCTGGTCAGCCAGCTGGACCAGCCAGATATATTACAGTGAAATGATATGGTGGACCAGCTGCTGAATTTGTGCCACCCATCCAGCTATCTGACCCAGCCTGACTGGCCATCCTCGACCAACATCCTCTAGCCAGACCCTTCTATGTGCTGGACATAACACTTATGTCAGCAAGCATACTCAGATGGTAGTGCCCTCAATACTTACATTTTAAAGTAGACAGATGGATTTTTCATGCCACATAAAATTTGTGATAAATGTGTAAACTTCCTCCCTACTTGTCATAGTTTCACTAGAGATCATTTTTCAAATCAAGAAGGTAAGGAGCAACTATACTTGAGAATCAGGTTTGCCATATTACCAAGATAGTAGGATTGCTCACTATGTAATGGCAAATACCCTAACATTTTCCTGCAACTACCACACCAAACTACACTCTCTCTCTTTTGGATCTCCCTTTTTCTAGGCTCGGTTGAGGAGGAGAGGCCGCAAGCAGCACAGGAGGTGCCACTTCAACTCTCCTAACAAGCTCCTACCTTGTCTCAACCAGGTGGGATACTTCTCAGAGGCAACAAACTTTCCAAGCCTGACAAATTTTAGGTGGCCATATGCTACTAACTTTTGCAAGCAGGCTGGTGGTGTTGGAGTGTGGGAAAGGGAAAACAAAGTTTCTCCACCCCCAATCCTCCTGCCAAACACAATGACCTGCCATCCCTTCCATCTGCCAGTGGTCTTCCTGTGGGCACAAGACTCCATCTGTTTCACTTGACATGGGTTAACCTTTTTCTAACAAATGATTGGGTAATCTAAGTCATTTCAGAGGGACTTTGAACTTTGTTTATCTGTTCCCTTCCCCAGTCTTTGTACCTCTTCAGGAAAGAGGTCCCAACTGATAACACAGACACACTACTCATAAAGTGGGAAGTGGAGTTAGTCCTAAAACTGGACTCCCCTGATACTCCAGGCTCTTTTTGGTCCAAAAAGCCAGTGGGAAATTGAGCCCTCTCATAAAATTGAATTAGCTCAGATTATTGCAGCCCCAAAATTCAAATCAAGATGGCAAGGTCAATTTGGCTGTCTGTGCAGCATGATAATTACACAACATAAAGCCATACGCATATTTCCATTTCCCTATTCACATGGTAGATCACAAGTTCCTTCTGTTTTGCTACCATAGGCAGGGTACTAATCCTGAGTCCTTCCATTTGGCCTCAACCTCAGCCTTAGGGCCTGCATGCCACATCCCAAATCAGAACATCCTTCTCAACATCAATGGCAACTTGGACAATATTCTGCAAAACACTAAGCTTGGTATTAGTTCAGGATATGAGCAGCTTCTTCTCTCTCCTTCACAGTGTGTGGTGAATAGTCAATGTGAAGAAGTTGGACCTTCTCGGCAATTTGTTGATATGGTTATGGAGTTTTTAACTTCTCTCAGCTCGGTCCGTCTTCCTACCAAATGCATTGAAATTATTTGTCTGAGCATTAGATACATTGTTTTAAACTCCTAGGCCTGTTTAGTGTGGTAGTGGACTTGCTCTGTCTTAGCTGCCGTTACCTGTGCTCTTTGGAGATGGTCTTCTATCTGGCCCTCCTAGGTCTTGATCTTGGGCCAGTTAAATCGCTAGATTATGATCCCAATCAAAATAAAACACTTCCTGCTTCACTAGCATCACGGGGAGTGACTTTTGGTAGGAATAAATTTGGAAACCTACCCAATACCCAAACCAGAAGCTGCAATTTGTACAGATGTCAGTTTGTCAAGTATGTGGGGAGCCAACCTGCTACTAGGCTTCTGGTCTGTCAGTGATAAGTGGACAGTGCAAGAAAAAGCCCTTCACATCAGTGTATTGAAAATGAAGGCCATTCTTCATGCCTTCCATACTTGGAAGAAACATATCCATGGGATGACCATTTTGATATTGTCGAACAACTTGGCAGTGGTGAACTGTCTCTTCAAACAACTGGGACAAAATCATTGGAGCTCTGCATTATGGTATGGTAGTTCCTTAGTTTGTGTGTCCAGTACCATATACATATATAAGTCTGACATATTCCAGGAAGGTTAAGTATACTGGATGAGTCATTATTGAGAAGAGGTCAGCTGCTTCATATGAGGTAGTCAAGTTTGCACTTTATGGCGTTGACCGAAACTAGACCTATTTACAGTGAAGTGAAACAACAAACTGCCTACCATCATCTCTCTGTTCCTAAAGCCATAAGTATGGACCATTGATGCCCTTTTCATATCTGCCAACCGTTATGCTTTTGGCGTAATCATTATGCGATTTTTCACTGAATTGCATCTTATTATGTATATATATATATATATATATATATTACGCTTGCTTGGTAAATTTAAAACTTGTACTGCTCCAGTGGCCTAGTGGTTAGAGCATCTGCCTCAGATGTGGGAGGTCATGGGTGCGATCCCCGGCCAAGTCATACCAAAGACATAAAAATGGTACTAACAGCTGCCTTGCTTGGAGCTCAGCATTAAGAGGTTAGTGTTAGTACTGGTTGGCGTGGCGTCAGGATAATGTAACTGGGTGGGATATCATGCTACATGTTTGCAGCATGATGCTCCAGTGCTAGACATCACTATAAACTGCCACACTGCAGACATCATAGCGATATGACTGAAAAATTGTTAAAGCTACTTTAAAAATCCAAATCACACACACACAAATTTAAAACAATAAATAATTTAGTAACAAATGTTTTTTCATTTTTCATATCACCTTTTTAATCATCAAATGTCATAAAAATGGTAGAATTGTCTAGAAAAGACTTCTGTGCAACAATAGTACACTTATCCATCATAGACCAACATGTACTTTCCTGATACTATCATCATGTTCTATTTGCAGAAGATATATATATCTCCAAGAAAACTGACAGGTTTCTTCAGTTTGAAAGCTTTTGCAGACTATACTGTAAATAATGGTGCAAGATGCTAAGTGCAGCAGACTTAATTGATGTGACACCTGAATGTTAAATGAAAGAAAAAATGTGGAGGAGATGGTGTTGTGAATATCTATATTTATGTACTCCTGGTACATGGCTTTATATAATTTTTGTAAATTTTATTCATGGCTATCAATTGTACAGAATATCTTTAGTTAGATTTTGCCTACATGACCCGAGTCTGTTAAAGAGCATAAATTTACATAAGATATATAAATAGATGCTTAGGTATGTGTTGACAGTTATTAATAATAATCTTAATAATAAAACTTAAAGGCGCCTTTGGTTTAATTTCTCATTGGCTGATGGGGTTTTGACGTTTCTAGAAGAATTTTTAAACTTCCAATTTGTGGTTGGTCTAGGTCATCTGAATAGGCAATTTTGAGGTAAAATGAGTTATAAGAGGGTCCCCGGGGATACATTTTGAAATATAGTCATAATGGAAGGTGTATATAAGGAGGGAACTGAGCAATCAGATTCATTCCTATTATGGAGTCATCCTCATTTCTTGTGTTCCTGTTTTAAGTCTGCAGATGTGTTTTATGTTATACTTAGATATTATTTGAGAGGAAAAACATTTGTTTGGACTGTTCAGTGGAAATAAGAAAGTGCTCATTGTTTGGACTATAATATTATTCTGGAACTGTTGTGATTTATTTGAAGGAGTTCTGGACAATGCCATCTTGATAATGTTAGATTCTTTGTGGACTAGTACATTTCCGGTTTTTAAATTTATTCAAAACCTTTCATACATTTAGGACATTCGTAGAACTTTATCAGGATTATTTTGGATTCACTTCATAATACTGTAATTTCCTTTCGCATTTCATTTATAACTTTGTTAATTAAATTCTTTGTGAAGTTTTATAAAACATAATTGTTTTGCTTCTTTCTGTTACTTAGTGTTTGTGACCATAGAGTCATAACATGTGGATCTTTTCAACTTTAAAACATGTCAGATCTTTAAAATTTTAAAACAAAAATATGAAGGTGAAGTCATACTCATTGTAGGATTTGTAAAATTGACTTTACAAGCACTTAGTAGAAAGTTGACATGTAGACTACTTATAGTGTGTATTATATATATTATCAACATGTATTTGTATTATGGTACTATTCCACATATAGAAGTTGTCCATGTATGGCAAGAACTTTAACCAGACAAAGGTCCAGGTCAGTTGCAAAAATAAATGTACATTTTTCATACAGTTTATTGTAATTATGGATTATACTTTTTATGCCTAGATGAAGTATTTGTTCTGCTTATACACATCTTGGGGGGGGGGGGGCCGAGTGGCCGAGTGGTCAAAAGCGCTCACCGTTAATGGATCACTGCCATCTCGCCTCTGTCTGTGTGAGTTCAAGTCTCGGGCTCAGCCAAGTTGCCAGTAGCTTCTTATGGGTCGGTGGTTCTTTCCGGGGTTTTCCCGGGTTCTTCCTCCACCATTTATACTGGCCACCATGTATACCCTATCTTGTGCTGAAAAATGGCATTAAACCCTATAACAACAACAACAACAACATATCTTGGGGATGGCAGGTATGCCTTTTGGTCAGCTGTGAAGAATGTGGGCCTATGCCATGTTCACTAGCCAAGGTTCTGATATGTTAACCCTATCTATACCTTTGCAGATCGAGCAGATATTTTAGTGTTTTGTTCAAGCAACAAATATTGGATTTTATGAGGTGCCTCCTGTAGTATGTAATGCCAGTTAACCATGGCATATAACAGCGGTGCATTGTACATCAGCTGAAAATGGTGGAGGCAATTGACTTCTAAAGGATAATTTGTAAGTTTAACATTGAAAGTATGACTACGTACCAGAGAGAAGTCATTGCAGGTTTATTTGAGTGAAAGGTATATGTACAAACACAGACCGGCAGTGGAAAATTACTTATTTATGAGTCTATTCAAGTTGTTTGCTCCCTTTGTCTTGATCATGTAGGAACAGTGTTCAGATTTGAACAACCTAATTTTGATTGGATGTGGTGGCTTGCATCCCCCACATCCAATGAAATTCGCAGACCCGAAGCACAGAAATATCTGCTCAATCCTCCAAGGTGTAGATAGGGTTAACATCGGAATCCTGACTTGCAAAGATGGGCCTGTGCATTCTCCCAGTGGTTTTAATATAGAAACCAATCCATAAAATGCAGGGCAAAGCTTGCAAAATAGTTCTGATTGTTTCTGTCCGACAATGGATCTTGTGTTAACGATTTCACCACAGACATACCCAGAAAAATCATAGCAACCCCACACTGCTCAAGCTGACAAATTTGTCAGTATTCAATCTGCGTTGAGAGAAATTCATCCTTAACACCTGGATCTAGCCAGGGATGCCTTTGGTGGCTAGGAATGCACAACATCCATCAACATAGCAAAACCGCCTGTATGTAACATAGGGATAACCCAAAAATTATTTTACATGTTGAATTGAACATTCAGATTAGTTTTCATTATTATTATCATTATTTTTATTATTCATTATCCTAATCCTGCTAAACTACTAACTATTAATGACCAGTACTTTTCAGGATGATTTTAGCCATGAAATAGAGTCATTGAAAGAGAATAATAAAGCACACACTCATGTTTAGACAGTTGATTTTTGTTGATAAAGACTCTGTATTAACACCCAGTAAGGGTGTTAATACAGAGTCTTTATCAACAAAAACCAACTGTCAAATCAACAGAGACATTTATTACTTCTGTATTACCTATAAGCATACCCCAGGTTGGAAAATAGTGTCCTTTCCTCCCCCTCCCCGAATGAAATTATCAGTCCAAACATGATGTATATTCTCCTTTTGCCATAAAGACAAGCATGTTTTGTGGTCAAACTGCATTGGATTCAGTTTGACAGGGATTCGCTCAGAGAATCCAGCAGGGAAGATTGAACAAAAGTACCATTCAGTCTCTAATGTGTGCCAAGATGAACACAAAAGAAACTTGTACTACCTGCAACATCCTGCCCAACTGAACTACAGCAGCAAAGAAAGACTGCATCTAATTACTCATATATTTTGCCATCCAATGGATTATAAAGACAAAATCTTAGTGTATGTTTTTATTTAGTGTATTTATAGTTGTGATTATGTGAGTGTAGACATGTGTGTAGTGACATTATTTGACAATGCTAAGTTGACCAGCCATGTTTTTCTTTTTAAGTGTATTATTTGCTTCAGAAAAAAACCGACAAGTTATTTTCTTTTATTTAGATTTTTATTTCCCGTCATTTTCTATAGGCCTATATGAAAAAATAATTTATTCTTAATTGGACAATGTCACTATTTTTGGGTCAAGTGCACTTAACCCTGCCTAACCCCCCTCTTTGGAACTTCAAAACATACCTTTGGTTCTCAGAAAAACACAAACATGCCTGGGGATATGGCAGGTATGTTGATTAATTGGTTATACTAGGTAATTAAAATGTCATACCTTGAACTGTTGCAGAATCGGGTACAACTTGTTATGATCTCTGCTCATGAAATACAAGCAATTTTCATCAATGTAATGTTTCAGTTCAAGACATAGTGGAATTGTCCTGTTGGCATGCACTGTCTACTTTCTCCAGCTTTTTGTTTTACTGGATATGGCCATGCAAATAAGAGATCTAAATACTCTCGTGCCATTGTAGCCACCCAGCCAGTTATCATGCCCTGTTCATTGCAGCACAACTTCAGTCCTAGCATGACATCACTGGATTCGTCCAAGAAAAGTTTGCGGGCAAGGTCTTAGCTTGGTGCGTATCTCCAGAAGAATCTCCTTTGTTTGAGCTAAATGCATAATCTTTGGATGTGCTGCCTTTATATAAGAAGTTCATGCTTTAAGTAGAGCAGTGATTGTGCTCTGAGAGCATGACATGGGTAGAGATTGAATGCTCATGCATTTCCTGTTCCTTTTACCTATTCGAATAATGTTAATGTCATTGGGTAATGTATTTGATGGAAAAAGGAAATTGATAGTATATCATGTATTTTGAAGAATACTTTCCTAATTAATCTGATTACTATCAAGCCATCCTATCCTTCCATGCAAAACTGAACATCCTGCTGTAGGTTTAGCTTAAGCTTAAACTAGTAAACATCTATCATATACACTGCCGCATAGTTGAATGAAGGGGAGTTAATCTCTAAGAGTTACTTCTCTTGGTCTATATTATGATACAGAATGGAAATGCTTTTCGTCCGTCAGGGAGGCTGGATTCAGAGGTAGAAGAGGTTACTTTCTAATGTTAATGTGAATGGGTAAGTACTCTCAGAGAAATATAATTTACTAAAAACATTCCTTTCTTGACATAGAATAAAAGGATTATTATGTATATAAAAGTGTCATTAACATGAGACATGCTATTAGTTTCATGCCGAGAGAAAAGAAATGAAGAAAAGGAAAGTGTAAGTCACATTTGAAATCTGTTATTATTTCTATATCAATGGCAGTAGGAGTGTTTGTTACTTCTGCTGTAGAACAAAATTGTCTATCAGCTTTTCTGTTTCTTGGATTGTTTAAGAGCAGTTCCCTTTCCCTTACACAAGAAAGGAATAATGCCTGTAAACTTTAAAGAGAATTAAACATACTCCTTGGAAAATTTCCATTAAAGATGACAAGTTTCCAGAGTTAAATGCCTTAGAATAACATTCTCTCACCTAATAAATATAATTAACTGCTTCTCAATTTGTGTTAGTTTTCCAAATGCGCCATCTAATTATGCTGGCTGTCTAGAATATAAGAATACTGGATATATAGAATTATAAGAAATTAAAAAGAAAGACATGTAAAAGTACATTTCCCTCACACAATATAATTGGCTAATCAATCCAGGTAGCAGTCAATGATTCCTTATGATGGAAACATTTTTGCTGTCTAATCAGTCAAATCATCCACATAAAAATGTCTAATGTCTCAAAATTGTTTAAACTTTAATGATATTTATAACATAATTATTATAACTTCAAAAGCATTTGAGATAAATTGGTTAAGTAGGCATGCATTAGAATCCAAATATAAAGAAACATAACTATTTTAGACCTTATAAAAGCTGTTCAGCGTAAATTCAAGATCTTTGTTGCCAATTTGTATCTAGGTCTCAAATTTTGACTTCTGTATGTCATCTTACTGTACAGTCTTTTAGACAAATGGGTGAAGATAATGAATTAATTTTGGTTAATTCTTAGTTTGTTCATGTTTATCAAAGGCATACAATTTATCCCATGTTTATACCAAGCTAATCAAAGGGACATGATGGCATTTTCTGTATCAGCGTAAATCAAATTCAAGTGAAGCAAAATAGTATTATCATTCTTCAGTGAATACACAGTATATTGCATCATTAGAAAAATGCACAGGGATTATGTTTTGGCATAGCAATGTAAACTCTTATTTTTATTTAACAGATTTCAGATGCAACAAGCGTGATGAGGAATACTCAGAAAGGAGGGAAACTTGTCAACATTTGCATCCTCATAAAGGAAAGAATAATTCGTTTTATATCCTCATATATTTCATTTTATTGGTTTTAATGTCTTTGTATGTAAGGCATGTTTTGCCATGCACACACGTGCAAAGTTGGGAATACAGATCAAACCAACATAATAGTTATATGGAAAAATAATATTCTGGTAATTTATTTTAAGCTCATATTGTCAGTAATTTCTAGTGTAGTATTTTCCACTTCATTTTACAACAATACTTTGGTTTGTTCCATGTTTTTGAGTAACAAAACAAAGCAAATCTCTTTTCACCAATTTATGTAATATGTATAAAAGTGTCATAAGATTTGATATGAATTCAGTTTTTGTGTGGAAGGAATAGGACTAAAGTAAAAAGAGAGTGCTTGAAATATTAGATACCTGCTTTTGGATGTATTCATTATTTCAGCTGTCAAATGATATTGGCTTGCAAAAAATTCCCCCCTTCTCTCTAAATTGTTTAATAGCAATTCAGTTTCTCCTACACTTCAAAAGAATAATGCCTGTATACTTTAAGCAGAGAAAACTGTACTCGGTTGGGGATTTCCTTTAAAATGGATCCGTTTCTTAAGTTAAATGCCTTAAGAATAAAATATTCTCTCGCCTAATGTGTAAAAGTAGCTGAGTCTCAACTTGTGCTTGTTTACCAAGTGCAAGATTTATTTATACTGGCTGTCCAGAATATAAGGATATTGAATTTATCAGATTATAAGATATTTGTAAAGTCTATACACATAATATGATTGGTATTTAAGGAATTTTGTTTATTAATGTAATTATTAAAGTTCCTTTTGCAGAAAAGCTTGTTTCAGAATTATTGTAACTTGTATTAGATACAAAGTTATTAATAGCTGTAAAGCTTCTGAGATAAAATTTGTTCATTCTGCAGACTATGAACTTTCTTGACATAGAAAAAATGTATTTAAAGGAAAAAAAATAATCCATTAAGTGTCAAAATCATTCCTATTATATAAGCAGGACAACCACTTCCTTGAAGAATTAATAGGATTTCTATAATTAGTTTGATCAATTAATGATTATAATATTATGAGATAAAATTTACATTTTCCTTTGTCATCTACATGATGCCCATTACACTGTAATTTAAAAATCTCAGTGACCATAGGTATGAAAAGGTCTTAAAATCAACTAATCTGTATGTCGCAGCACCCTACACATTTTTAAAGAAAGAGAATTAATTTTTCCTTCAGTTGACTTAGTATTTGCATGTTTACCATTCCAATTAAAGGGATATCATGTCATGAGGGATGTTCATTAAGGTTGGCATTTCAATGGTTTCATTGTATGAAATGACTGACACCAGAAGATTGTTTTTGAAACTTTGATAGAAAGAAGCCATTGAGAATAGTCTCCATGGGCTCATTTTACTGATGTTTGTTCAGCATTCAAGAATTATCAGAATAGAGAATGAACATTTCCCACATCCTTGCAAATTGAATTAAGTTGGAGCAGAATGCTATTCTCTTGCTTCATTTCTTTAGTAGTATATTGTTTGAAATTGGCAGTCAATTCTGTTCCTAGAGAGCACAGATTGAACTTATATTTATTTAACAGATATCAGTACCTATCAATGTGACATTTGTGGCAAGAGATTTTCCACAAAGAGGGAGATGAAAGAGCACAGGAGGCATAAAGGTTGGAAAAATGTACTATATATATTCTTTTGTATTATATATTTCATAATGAGATGCAGAAATGTAGAAATTTATCTGTATTAGAACAATGGGACTGCCATAATGGCACTACCCCACTGTGGCAATATCATGTTCAGAACCACTTTCTTTTCCCACTGAAGACATTTATATGCCATTATGTATGTTATTCAGACCTGTGTTTCCTTATGTCAGCCTAATATTTAATTTTTCTTCATCTGCTCCTTCTCTTACACCCTTGCTCTCCTCTAACTCTCCATGAACAGATCTTAGACTAGACTGTCTAGTATATATATTTTTGTAATCAGTGACTAGGTACCATCAAAAGCGTTAAGTTCTTACAAGATTAAAGAATCAAAACTTTTTTTTTTATAGCACCATATAATGTAAACCTAGCATGTATCACTATTATATATTTCTTACTCCTGATATGCTTGAAACTGCAGTTTGCAGCAACTTCATTCATGACTAAAGAGGATTTCTGTGATTGCTTTGATAAATTAATTGGTATTATAATCAAAGGAATATAGTGACAGAATGAATGTTCTATTTAGTGGGTTAACTACTAAGAGACTTAACTTCATGAATGAGTGAGACAGCAGAATATCCATATTTTCACATTAGTCATAAATTAACATATTGTGTACCTTTTGTACATGCTTGTATCACTGATGTTTATTCAGCTTTAAGGAATAGTATAACTGAATTACTCCAACAGAAGAAGGAAATGTTGTTTTCTACATCCTTGCAAATCAGATTGCAGCATGAGAGTATTTATATTGTCATGCTTTATTAATTCCACCATAGAATGTATTGTTTAAAATGTCCAGGAATTATATTGTGGGACAACACTGTAACAATTGTCTCATTTAACAGATGTCAGACCCTATCAGTGCAACATTTGTGATGACGGATACTCAACACAGAGGGAGCTGTGGCAACATTTGCGTGTTCATAAAGGAAAGAACAGTTTATTTCATATCCTCATCTTACTTTAAATGTCTTATGTCAAGAATGTTTTACCTTGCATGCACAACCGATTTGGAACTACAAATCAAGAGCCAATGCAGTTAAATGCATATTGTCTGGACCTTTAGGGATTTCCAACTTTTTTCCTTAATAGTTTGGTACCTCCTGATTTGGAAACCCTTGTCTTTATATCGGGGTCTTAACCCATGGTATCTGTTTTATGAAAGCATAGGTTGTATATCAGTGTAATGTATTTTTATTCCCTTGGAATTTTCTTGACATGAAAGAACCAAAATATGTGTATAAGCATGTCAGTAATATATAAAATGAAATCCAATTTTGTATGCAAGAAAAGGTCTGTAAACTTTAAAGAAGAATAAATTCAATGAGAAATTTTGTTTAACAAAGACAAGTTTTTAAAAAACTAAATGTGTTGAGAATAACATATGATGTCACCTACTGCTTCTCAACTCGTCCCAGTTTACCAAGAGGAATACTGAATTATACTGGATGTCCAGCAGATATGGATATTGGTTATAACATAAAAAATATAAAGTGTATGAAAAAAGGTAAATTTAACAAACACACTATGATTGCTTTTTAAAAATTTAGTTATGCAATTATTACAATTCCCTTTTTAAGCAAACATTTGTGCTTACTAAATCTTCTTTCATTTAACAGATGCTTTTATACTCATCTTAAAATTTCTTTTAATTACTTTAAATGTCTTAGTTTAGGTTAGGTATGTTTTATCACCAATATTTATTGAGCACTAAAGAATATTGTAAAAGAATTACTAAAACAGATAAAGTTTTGTTTCCAACAGTGCTAATAAAATTCAGATCAGGCGAATGATATTATCGTGCTTTATGGCTTACACAGCATGTGCACAGGAGTTATGTTCTGGAACACACTGAAAATGTTATTTCCATTTAACAGATTTCAGATGCAATAAGTGCAACAATTTTGATGAGGAATACCCAGTAAAGATGCAGCCACGGCAACATTTCCCTGCTTATAAAGGAAAGAAGAATTCGTTTTTTATTCTCATTTTAATATATTTCATTTTATTGGTTTTAATGTCTTTTTATGTCAGGCATGTTTTGCCATGCACTCACATGCAGAGTTGGGAATAGGAATCAAACCAACTTAATAGTAATATACAAAGCTAACATTCTGATAATGCACTTAAGCACATATTGTCAGTAATTTCAGGCACAATACTTCCATCCACAATACTCTGATATCTATTCAGTTTTGGAAGTCCTTACATCTATTTACATTAATTTATGAGTCTTTATGAAATGGGTTGTGGATTTATCCTCAGCGGTCAATTGTTTCTAGCATGCCTCTTGTCTCAGTATTTGATAAAAATGTTTGCTTTGATGCTGATCTGAAATGTGCATGTCTTGAATTTTTCTCACATAGGAGACAAAAATTATGTATGTAAGTGTGTCAGTAAAGTATGATATCAGTTCAGTTTAATGCAGAAAAATGGTACTGAGGTACAAGGATAATATTAATTATATTTGAAATCTCTTTTATTTCTATATCAGTGATACAACATTGCTTCTGCAGAAAAACAACATTGGCTACCAAAAATCTACTCTCTTTCCTTTTTGTAACTTTCTAAAGGTGTTTAATATCAATTCATCTTCACAACAGACCAAATGATTGAATCTTTAAAGAGGAACTAAGATACTTGAGTGTCAATTTTCTTTAAATAAGCCAAGTTTCAGAAGCACAATCCTTTAAGCAATAATTATTCTCTCACCTAATCTATAGATCCAGTGGATTCAAAACAGATTCTATTTTACCAAATGTGACATTTAATTATATGTACTGACTAGCACATTAGGATGTAGAATAAAAAAGACTTATAAGATGTAAAAAAATTAAAGTACATCTCAAAGCAAAGCTCTCATTTATAATATGATTGGTTGAAAAAAAAATCTATTTAGTTTCTGTAACTGTTACGATTTCTTTAGAAACAGGCATTGAAGTAAACTATACTTTCACATCTGAAATGGCTGTTGTTGACAAATTGTTGAAATGTTTATTAATATTATGACAAAAATAATAATGCTTTGAAGGCATGCAAGATTAATTTGCTGTAAAGGCATTTTATACAGAGTTCTTTTCAGCAAGCTAAACGTTTTGAGTATAGATGTTAAAGTGGTATGCAACAAAAATACATCGTGGTTTGCTATTATACATTTCTGGCTTCTTATATGCTTCAAAACTATTGTATAAGCAATGCTTGCCATCCACGAGAGTCCCTATTGAAAACTATAAAGCTTTTAACTCAGCTGGCAATATGGATGAATATGACCCCAAATCAGCTGTTCTCTTTGTCACCATAGTTGCATTTTTTCTAAACAAAGCGAAAACAATACAACCTGATACAGTTAAAAGTGCCAAAATGTTTAACATAGGCATAACATCTGAACAGTGTACATGGTGTTTGCTGTTGTGGTTTAACTACTTGGAGACTTCATTGATGAAATGACTGACAGTTGAAGATTAATGTGGATAATTTGTTATCGTTTTGACTTTAATGTTACAAATTAAGTAACAGAAGGAAGCAAAACCAATAAGTTTTGTCAAACTGAACAAATAATTTAATTATCAAAGTTATAAATGAAATTGTGAGAGGAACTTACAGTATTATGAAGCAAATTCAATATAATCCTGATAAAGTTCTATGAAAATCCAAAAGAATGAAAAGTTCCATATAAATTTCAAAACCAGAAATGTATTGGTCTGTCAAGAATCATGATATTGTCAAGATGGCGATGTCCAGAACTCCTTAGAATAATTTATAACTGTTCCAGAATAATAGTTTAGTCCAAATAATGAGCACTTTCTATTTCCACATAACAGTCTAAAGAAATGTTTTTTTGCTCTCGAATAATTTATAAGTACAATATAGACCATGTCTGCAGACTTAGAACAGGAACACAAGAAATGAGGATATCTCCAAAATAGGAATGAATCTGATTGCTCGGCTGTCTCCTTATTTACACCTTTTGTTATGACTATATTTCACAACATACCCAATGTGACAGATCCTGCTACTCAGTTTATCTTGAAATTGCCTATTCATGTGACCTAGCCCAACCAATTTGGAAATTACCTAATTCTTTTAGAACCCAAAGTTGTCATCAAGTCTTATTATTAGTAATTGTCAACACATAAGCATCTTTTTTAGATCCTAAGTAGTTTTTTGCTCTTAATCTTCCTAAAGGAGAACCTAGACATGTAGGCAAAATCTAGCAGAAGATAATCTATACAATTTACAGCCAAGAATAAAAATTAATAAAATTAGATAAGATCATGTTTACAGGAGTTACAAAAAATATAGATACATAACATTATAAAAAGGTACAATTTCTGCTTGCTTTTTATCACTGACAATTGTTCCAAGCTAAAGACTGTAGTAACCAAATTTGCTATTAGAGATAATTAAAACTCAATTGCAAATAAAATTTAAGTGGAACTAAATGATATTGTGCATTATAATGTATTGTTCGTAATATTCAGGAATTATGTTCTTGCAGAGCACAGTTAAATCCTCTTTATATTGAATAGATTTCAGACCCAGTGGGAGAGTCACCAAAAGGATGGAGGCTGTGGGATACGGGATACATTTTAAGAGTAAAAACAATGCAGGTTATATCCTTATCTTAAATATTTCATTTCACTGCTTTTTTCAAACCCATATACAAAGTTGGGACTGCCAGATCTAACAATTATTTTGAATTTACGTTAGTGTCCCAGTAAGCGAGTATTCTGCTAATTCACTTGAACACCTATTGTCATAAATTTTAGGCATACTGTTTTACATATTCTTCCACAAGAGTGGTTTCTCCGATTTTGCAAATCTCTCATAATTTGTGTTTTTTTTTCTCAAGTCTTTATGAAAGGTTTGTTCGTTATCTACAGATATTTGTTGTATCCACCATAGCAGTTGTTTCAGTGTACATGTTTATTTTTCATTTTGAATCAATTGAATTGTGAAATTTTATGTCTGACGAAAACGAATAGCTATGTATATAAATGTGGCAGTAGTGTAGGACATGATACAAATTAAGTTCTGTACAGAAAGAAAAGTATTGAAGTAAAAAATGGATATACTTATAAATATGTTCTTGTCTCTTTAACAGCAGCAGTTGGAGTATTCTTTAGTTCTGCAGTTAAACTGTATTTTCTATGAAATAAATACTTCCATTCCTATATATGTAGGTGTTTATTAACAACACCTTTTCTGCAAAAGACCAAAGAAATAATACCTTTCAGCTTAAAAGAGAAAGAAATGAATGCAAGGGAAATTTCTTATGAAGATTGTTACGATTTTGGAGGAAAATGCCTTAAATTAATGTGCTTATTAAATGCATCTTCTAAACACATTATAGTTTTCCAAGTGCCATCTTTTTTTGTCATGGCTGACTGTAATATAATGATATAAATTACTTAGAACTATATGCTGAAAAATATAAAGTACATGCTAAGGTAAGGTTTTCCCCGTTATGTAATTGTACTGATTCCCTCAAAGGAAACGTTTGCTTACCAAACAAGACTAATCTTCCACATCTACAACTATTCATGTTTGAAAATAGTTGAAACAATTAGTACAATGATGATGGAAATAATAATATTTAAAAAACATTTGATATAAGGAATACAGGCACATCATTGAAGAGTAAAAGTAATTTCTATCATCGCCTTGATTAGTTAATTTTTATCATTTATCACCATTCATTAAGGTTTTTTTTTATCGCCTGAAGAAGCCTTTTAAACATTAAGTTTTGATTGAAAGTCTCAGTTGCCAACATTAATCAGTATGTATGAAAATACACTGTTCTCTGTATTCATTCCATGTGGTTCTTCAGAAGAAATTGAGACTTAACCTCTTTTGCTTAATGTTTAGTGTTCATAAGTTTACCAATTGCATATAATTTGCTCTATGTGCATACCATTCTAATTAAATGGATATGGTGTGTTCATTGTGCAGGGTTAACTACTCAGCCTAAATCTCATCAGATGATTTGGACTGCAGGAATTATAGGATTTTAACAATTGTATCATTTAACAGACTTTTGTTGCTTTGCCCATTTGCTTTAATTAAGCATGTTGAGAATAATGTCTACATGCCTTTATCTCTGGCATTTATTGTACGCTAAAGAACATAGGAACTAAATTATACAACTGGATAATGAAATGCAGTTTTCCATATTCATGCAAAGCAAATTCATTTGGAAAATTGATATTGTTATGCTTCTTTACTTCCACAGTATATTATTTTGAAAATGTTCAGGGAATATGTTTTGAGAAATCACGATAAAAATTTTATTTTCATTTAATAGCATTGACACTCTATGAAATCGGAGGTTTTCAAGAGATATTGTCTAAGACTGAGGAGAGAAAGCTATGTAAGAGTTGTCAGTGCAAATTTTGTCGCAAGAGGTTCTCCCGACACAGGGAACCAGAGCAGGATAAGAAAAATCATAATGGTGAGAACAGTTTGTGTTATATCCATATCTTATGAATTTCATTTTATTGTTTTTATTCTCTCAAACATACACACTGTCAACTTTCGTGACTTATGATAAAACAGCTATATATATAAAGGAGAGGAAAATTCCAGCATATGTCAATGCCATACATTTCTAATTCGAATTGTATGAATGACACAGCCACTTTATGCAAGAGTTAATAGGATTTCTATGACTTTTGATCAATTAATGATTATAATATTGCACCATAGTGTCATCCACAAGATGCCCAACTGAAAGCTATTCAGCTGTAATTTAAAGATCTCAGTTGCAGTAGGTATTAAAAGGTCTCAAAATTGACAGTTCTGTAATTTGCAGCATCATACACTTTTTAAAAGAATGAGAATTACTTGTTTTTGCATGTCTACCAAAGAGAGAAAATTTGCCCAGTGCGCTCACCATTACAATTAAAGGGATGTCGTGTCATGAGGGGTGTTCATTAAGGTTGGTGTATTAATGGTTTCATTTCACGAAATGACTCTGACACCAGAAGATTGTTTGCAATCATTTGATTTAGAGAAGTCATAGAGCATATTCTTTATGTGCTCATTTCACTGATGTTCATTCAGTGCAAAAGTAGACACTGGTGGAACTAAAATCAAGAGTCAATCACAAATTTGGGTGTGGCCTTTATTACCAAATTAAACTGCAAGCTTATCAAGACTACACAGTTCACATTTGAATGCAAAAAAGAAACGAACAAATCAAAACCAATAACTGATAAACCAAACTCATTACAAGTAAACTCATAATCATTGAATGCATTTATTTAAAAATGCAAGACTCTGAAGTTGGATATGACTGCGTTGTGATAATCTATGATACCAGTGTGTGCTGGAAATGTGAAAACGAAAATAAAAATCACTTTTGCTTATGAAATTAATTTGATGAAATACACACATGAATGATTTATGTATACAAACTAAATTTGTAACATGTAGCTAACTAAAAATTATTGCAAAATTTTTTAAATTCATGAAGTAATGCAACATTTAATCACATTGGCACAGAATAAAAATAAGTCCATGTAAAATTTGTACATGGATAGTTTTTGTCTTAAAACCTAGATGATGCAATGAAAATCAACATTTTTGAGTAGATTTAGAAAATATTTCACTTGTGAAGGGGAAACATTCAGCATTGTTACTTATGGCTTTGCATTGATAAGAATACAGTGTTGCTACTTCATTTTTGTAGGATTTTCTTATATCTATTAAAAAGGGCATCACTAAATATGATTCAGTATAGAATCATGTCCTTTGGAATGATATTTAAGCCAATAGAATATGTTAAGTTTACTTTGAAACGTGTTTTATATTACTGATGTTGGTAGTATTGATTAATTATACAGTAAAACATCATTTGAGTTTCACTTTATACTTTCACTTTCACTTTCACTTTTTTAAAAGTGACTGTGATAGCAATGCCCCTTAACCACAGACCAAGGGCAATATATATCTAGGTTTTAAAGGGAAATGAATGAACTTGGGTAGATTTCCATTAATGTTGATGAGTTTTCAATGAAAACTGCCTTAAGAAGAAAAAATATTTTCACACCTGATGTAAACAATGAGCTGTTTCTAAACACATTCTAGTTTATGAACGGCAAGTTTTAATTATGTTGGCTGACTAGAATATAGTGATGTAGGACTATAATATATGAAAAAAAGAAAGTGGATTTAAAAGTAAATTTCACACACAATATGCTGAGTTTTTAATATTCTATTTAGTTATAGGATTGTTATGATTACTTTTGAAGCATTATTGCTTTCTAAGCAACACTGATCTTCCACATCTGAAACAAGTGATGTTTCAAAACTGTTAAATCCTCAATGCTGCCATTACATGCAAAAAGTCATATATACCAAATCATTTGAACAATACCGAATCTTGAAAGATATTGATCCTAAATATCATTGGGTTCCATTAAAACATGATAATACTATATTGAAGTTTCATTGTATTATGAGCCATTTTCTAATGCATGCTTGTTCTTCTCAGATCTGCTTAAAAAAAAAAAAAACGGGCCTGACTCTCTTAATTTCCTCTCAAATAAATTTGCATGCCACGTGCAAGTGTTTTTATTAGATAAGGCACAAATGAAATTTGTTTAATGTATCAAATCACTATGTTGGGAGCTATCTCAAAAAAAGAATGGAATTACGAGTGACTTTGTTGACTGAATTAAGGGGTGGCACTTAATTCTGAACTAAATCTTTGAACATTGTTTAAACCTAACATCTTGATTATTTCAAAGAACTTTTAATGTCCAATTGCCTTATTATATGCCTGAAAACTATTACATAAGAGATGTAGCCCCTTCATTGATGTCTCTGATCAATTAAGTATATTATGTTCCACCATAAATTTATGTTTTCTTTTGTCATTCACAAGTAGCATATTGAAAGCTGTGCAGACTTAATTCCAAAATTTAAGTAGCAAAAGGAATCAAAGGACTCAGAATCCACTGTTGTATATGCCACCTCACTGTGAATTTTTTTTTTTGGGGGGGAGAAAGAAAACGGGATAAAATGTCTTTATCAAGGGATCACAGTTTCAGGATACCCGAGGCCCATATCAGCAAAGGAGAGAACCACACATGGTTTATGGTGGTTATTCCCTGATAGATTGAGCCTTTGTGAATTACAGTCAGAATGGATGCCAGCATGGCTTACAACAGTTCTCACCTCCTGCCCATTTTTGAGAAGTGAGTAGGATGTAGCCCATTTAGGAGCATTAATACCTTGGAGATGTAAAGCACAGTCGGTGCATTTCAGTCATGACTGGAGATGCTCTCTAGAAGAGCATTCTCGTTCTTCTATCTTCACTGTGATAATTATATCAGAAGACAAGGTGGAACTAAAATGCCTTGATCTTTGCATTCTGGTTTCAGATTTTATTCAGGTAGAGTTGTAATCATCAAATCCACATTCAGACCCACTTGTCTACCACCAACTCAGTAAAATCAATGTCTTTTCTATCACTTTCCACCATCTGAGATGTGTTTTGTCATTACAGAAGGGATGTAGGCTAAAACAAAGACTTCTTTGACCTTTCATTTATATGACCTGGACTGCGGGCATTGAGTCCAAACCGAGTTCTGTTTTTTTTCTCCTCAGTCGTTCTTGTATATAGAATGTACTTACTGTAAGGTGGTCTTTATTTTCCTGGCAACACTTACACACAACTATTAAGAAGTGTTATTTTCTGGGCTTGCACTAACTTTTATACTTAAAACATCACCGGAGAAAGTTAGCTTGTGTTATGGGAGAACATTCTTGACTAGCCCTCACATGCTTCTGGAGTGGTGGGCCTTGCAAAAGAGATTCTGTCTGGCACTTGTTCTGGGAAATGTTAGCCCCAGATAGCTTGCTTGATAGGATACAACGTGCAGACTAAACAGTTTTGAGGTAAGTAATATTTTAGAAGTATTGTCCTTTCAATGATTCACTGAGTAAAACACCCACTTTATATTGTTCATCATTGTCCGAGATTTATAACCACTTCTGTAAGCAGTCATAGTGTTTCTCAGGCACAAATACAACCAGTTGTTGCTTGCATAGGAGAAAGTAGTTTTTCAGCTTTAACAATGATATAGAATATTTTACAGAAATGAGAAAATGAGGAAGAAGAATCATTTTCACAAAATTGGAAGAAACAGGTCTACACTCTTGCAATGGCATGTTTAAAAAAAATCACATCAGACAACAAAAAGAAAAACAAACACAAACCCATTTATTACTTCACATAATAACCACAGTAAATTTATAACTTTTGACAAGATAGACTTTACATATGTTATGTTAAACTTATTTAAAGGTAAGTTTAAATATAAATGATTAAATGTTTCACAACGACTTGACTCTCCTCATATGTGTAATAACCCAAATTAATTGCAAAAGATTTAGTCAGTATCCAAAAATGACTAAATACAATATCCTCGCTAGAGACACTGGTAAAGCATTTGCACATTAGTCTCTCAGTGAACAGAGTATGAGGCTGTGAAACGTGCTCAGGGTCTTTTACACATCAAGCACAGTTCAGAGATTCAATATCCATAGTTTCCTTACAGGGATTGTGGAATCACTACTTGACCCCATATATGTCACGAAATATGAAGGTGATTCATATACCTTAGAGGAATGGTGATAAAGCTTCACTTTGGGTCAGGGTATGTACTCTGTCCAGTGCTTTCCTACCCTTCTAAAGTAACCTGAATGGGTAATATATTTAAAGAAGAAGCAAGTTTTTAAAGTAAACTGTGTTTCTTTGATATTACTTGGTCATAATACAGTCACACCCTCACAACCTCTACACAGTCAAATTTTAATGACACATAGTGCATTTCTGATCCAGTAGTTTACTGAAGTATCCATGGGATTTGGCACCAATCCCTCTTTTGGGGGAAGTCATTTTGTTTGAATAACCTATATATACAAATAGCTTTTAACTTTTATTGCTAAAATCTAGCTTCATTGCACTAGATTTGCAAATTTGAGGTCATACTCCTAAGGTATCATAATCGGGCAGGTATTATCATTGACGCATACCTTACTTTAAAGATTGGTTTCTTGACATAGGAAAAATATCATTGTAAAAGTGTAATATAAATAAGACTCGATATTTATTCAATTTCAAAATACATTATTTTTTTGTATGTCAACATTACAGGGAGTTTTCTTTACGTGTAAACATCATTGTCTATCAAATATATACTGCCTCTCTTTATTGTGAAGGCACTTTCTTTTGCAACAAACCAAAGGAATAATGCTTTGTATTGAATTGACTGTACTTTAGAAGAAATTTCTTTTTAAGTTGATGAATATTCAATGCCTGATTCCTTAAAATATTTTTTCTTCTTTGAATACATTACCAAATCATAACACCTAAGAAGTACTTTCACTGCCTCGCAAATACAGCCCTCCCAGATACTACTTTTAGCTAAAGGGAGCTAAAAGTTGTTTACCGACCCATGTGGAGGTCAGGCAGAGTAATCTCCCCATACCTATAAGAACTGGCAGCAATGAGTAAGTATTTTCCAGTTATTACTTCCGCTCGTGTGACACAGCATGCTCTTTTCAACAAGAGACATCGCCATCCATTTTCATTTTGGAAACATACCAGCTTTCAGTTGGAGGAGTCCTTTCATTTCAAGGAAAGTATACTCTATTTCTAATTCCAAGTTTTCTTTCTCACTTGCGCTGACATTTGTTCATATTTGTTGTATGTATATAATTTGTTAGAGCTCTTCGTCACTTGCATGGGCAGCCATTATATCCCCACTGGATAGGTCCAGGCTGCATTTTAATTATGTGTGCAAGTTTCTTATACTTTTCAGAACCCAGTGTTTTGTCTGTATAAATCCTTCTTACAGGTACATACAGACGGGCATTCTTGCACGGCATTGTTAGCGCTTTGGCGTCGTGCTTCCATGAGCTAATTGTACACTTGTATATGCTGTCTCTGCGCCTCCCTACATGTAGTATTTTCTGTATATCATAATTATTTATACTTAGAGATATATAGAACCTTTATTGCTTTGTCTGCTGTTTTTAACCTATCCAATCTTAGTGTCCAGACATCACGCTTCAATGATTATACTTGTCCATGACGTCCTTGACATCTCTGACAGGTAGTATTGGCTAAAATTCATATGCTAGCACATTTTTCCAGGTAAATTTATTTTGGTCAACTCTGCGATGTATCGATAGCCAAACAAGACAGGTGACTGCTCTGGTGGCCTAGTGGTAGAGTGTTCGCCTTGGATGCGGGTTGTCGCGGGTTTGAACCCCGGCCGAGTCATACCAAAGACTTTAAAAAATGGTACTTACAGCTGCCTCGCTTGGCGCTCAGCATTAAGAGGTCAGTGTTAGGCATGGTCGGCTTGTTGTCAGGATAATGTGTCTGGGTGGGACATGATGCTGCATGTTTGTGGCATGATGCCCCAGTGCTAAACATCACTATAAACTGTCCCACTGCAGACATCGTAGCGATATGACTGAAAATTTTTTAAAGCTACATTAAAAATCTAAATCACACTCACACACAAGACAGGTACAGGCATATTGTGGTATATTTATTAGCATTATACTCTCTATACGGTTCATTAACATTTGACTGCCTGTTATCACTGACTGGGCCAACGCTAAGCTTTAGCTTGCAATGATAGTACCTACAAGGTGGCAGGGCTAGGCCCGTCTTTTTTTTTTTTTTTTGCTCATTATACTTACAGGTTTGAACTACATCGGTCTACAAGCTGACCTTTCATCCATACATGAATTTTTGGCGGAAAGAGTTGTAATCATATATATTTATATATTAATGTTTGAATTGGCATGATATTGATACAGCTTTGTGTGGGAAGATATGTATTGCAGAAAAAGATTTTTCGACCTGCTTCGAAATATGATATTGTTTCCAAATGAGCAGGATTGGGAAATAAATGGATTAATTGTGAAGCAAAATGCCATAAAAATCTACACTTTTTTTTTTACAAAAGCAGCTTTGAAATACATTACCAAGTATAATATTTAATTATCTGACTTGACTGTAAGGATATATAGAAGACAAGAATGCATATCAAGATTTAAATGACATCTGATACTGAATTTCTCATGCAATATGAATTGTATAAAAAATTCAATTTAGGTTTCTATTGTTATGATTGCCTAAGAAATTTTTTTTTTCCTATTAAGCAACACTAATCATCCACATAAAAAAATGACCAATTACCAAAATTGTTTTAGTGTGCAATGATTTATACGAAGGAGGTATTAAGTTTTTTTAGATACATTTATTGGTAGGTGTGTTACAATCAAAGCTTAAATAAAATATTTGAGTGCATGGATGTAAATGCTGTTTGTAAAGAAGATTCCGCCTATATATGATTTTATAAAATCTGTTTAGTGATGGAATTATTATAATTCTTCTTGAAGGAAACATTTATGATCCACAAAGTCAATAACTGATGGATCAAAATCGTTAAAACGGCTATAACATGTATGACAAATTCATTAATACTTTATAAACTGTAGCGATGAATTTGTTGAGAAGTCATTCTGTGGAATACAGATGTACGGAAACAAACCTGTTGCGAGTGTGGATGTGAAAACAGGATGTAGTGAAAATCCAGCATTTGTATCTATATTTCTGGCTCCTTATATGCTTGAAAACTATTTTATAAGCAACACTGTTACTTATTTAAGAGTCGAGATGATTTACAAGATCACTTTGATCCATAATTGTTTTTCACTAGAGTCTTTTTTGAAAACTTTTTAAACTTTGCTCCAAATTCTCGATAAAAATATGAATCAATCCATTCCCAAATTGACTGCCTTATATGTCATCATAGTGTGCAGCTTTTTAGATGAATGGAGAATTAACTATTTTGATTGACGTTTATAAGAGGCACATTGAACACGTTCTCTTCTGGCTTATATTAGCAACATTAATTTTAATTGTGTGCATAGGAACATAGTAACTGAATTACTCGATGTCACGATAAAAAGACATTTGCCTTCTCTGCAAATCAGATTCATATGGAACACAAATACACTTGTGTTGTGTGACTTATGCTTTATATTAGAAATATTCATATATTCCCCTCTGAAAGAGCACTGTACAATCATTTGGTTGTTTAGGAGATTTAAATCACCATAAGTGTGACTTTTGTGATGAGATATTCTCAACAATGAATGAACTGGAGCAACATAAAAAAACACCCTGAAGATAAGAAAAATGTATTTATATCTGCATCATAATATTTTGATTCTTCAAGCGATTCAGTGATGTATAAAGTTATTATTCTGCTGTTTTATTTAAACACTTATTGTTAGTAATTCTAGATATACTGTTTTGCACTATCTTCCATAGCAACTTGTATCTCCTGTTTTGGAAATGGTTACTTTCTATTAATTTGCAAGTTGTAACAAATTGATGTCACCATCATTTACTGATGTCTGTTGTATCCAGCACAGGCAATATTTCAGCATATGTTTATTGTGTTCTCCTCATCTAACATCTCCATAAGAATGTTAAGAATATCTGGATATATGTTATTGTTTCTATATCAGTTACACTGAAAGTGTTTAATTCTCCTGCAGTAATCCAGTATTGTCCATCAATCTCCACTTCCTTCCCCTCTCAAAAAAATTTGATCCAGATTCCCTTTCAAAACAATAATATTATAAGTTTTAAAGGAAAAGAAATGGACTTGAGGGAAAATTTCCTTTAAAGCAGACAACATTTTGAAGCTAAATGCCATAAAAATAAAGCTAATATTCTGCCCTTTGACTTAAACACTTATGAGTAATTTCAGATATTCTGTTGTCCACTTACTTCCATGGTAGTGTGGTGTCTCCCATTTTGGAAATCCATTCTTTCTATTAATTTGCAAGCTGTAACAAAATAATCTTGGTGTCTGTTGTATCCAGCACAAATAATATCTCGGTATAAGGGTGCTTTTTTCTCATCTGGAATATCCATATTATGAAACGTATTGACTTAAAAGACAGAATAATGTTTATTAAAGTGTGTATTATGTATATAAAAATTTCAGTTATGTAGGAAATCATAAATATTTATTCAATTTCGAGACAAAAAAATTACTTAAGTAAATTGATATGTTAAAAATATTTGGAAAATTGTTATTATTTTCATATCAGTTGTACTGGTAGCATTCATAAGGTCTGCAATAAAACTGTATTGTTCATCCAATCTATGGTCCCATTCCACTCCCAGAAAGCATTTGATCATAATTCCCTTTCACACGAGGCCAAAGGAATAATATCCATAAGTTTTATGTTTTAATATGAATGAAATGTACTCCAGGGAAATTACCTTTAAAACCGATGAGGTTGCAAAGCTAAATGCCATAAGAATGAAATATTCTACTTACATGTTGAACATAACTACCTGATTTTAAATACAAAACAACAGTTTATCATGAGCGACACTGAATTCAACTGGCTGTCCAGAATATAAGGATCTGGGATATATAAGACTAGAACATATAAGAAAATACAGTTAATTAATTTCTCACAGGCGGTATGATGTTTTTACGTATGCAGTCATTACAGTACCATTGAAACAAAACATTATTGCTTATTGAGAAACATAGACCTTCCAAACCTGAAGCAAGCGAAACTTCAAAACTGTCGAAACACTTTTGTCTTTTCTGACAGAATTTTTTATACTTTAAAAAGGTATAATATCAAATACTTTAAAAGGGTATATATGAATTTCAATTTACCTAATATTGAATTCTTGTTTAAATAAGTGAAACTTTTTAGAGCATGAATGTAAAATAGGTATGTAACAACAATCTAGCAGATGTCCCGCATATATTAATGGTGCTTATATGCTTAAAAACTATTATAGAAGGATGCAGCAAGTCTCCATTCATAAATAAATGTGATTTCTGTAATTACTTTGGACAATTTATTTTAAAATTATTTTCTACCATACATCAAACTTTTCTTATTGTCATTGACAAGTTGCATATTGAAAAGCTGTTAAGTGTTAATACAAGATTTCAGGTGGCTTTATAATCAATAGGACTTTAAACAGACTGTTCTTTATCTTGCAGTAACATATAGATATTGAGCAGAAAGGGAAAAAATTATTTGCTTTTGGATATCTTTTAGATTTCACATGTTTACTAATTAAGGCAGTAAATCTGTCCACAATCATACTATTCCAATTAAATGGAAATTGTGGTACTAAGGGTATACATTGTGATGGGTTAACTACTCAGTGACTTAATTTGATGACATGACTCTAGTACCAAATAATTATTTGATTATTTGTTATATGGAACCACACTAAGCACAGCCTCTATATTCCTTATATAACTGATGTTTGTTGTTTGCCAAAGAAGATAGTAACTTAAATTATTGAAGATGGTCTGGAAAAAGCCATTTTTCGAATTCATGCAAATGAATTCAAGTGGAATAACATTACATTATCATGCTTTATTCCTTCCATAGTATATTGTATCATTAGGTATATTTACAATGAAGCAGTACTGTAATTTCAGGTATTCTGATATCCACGTTCTTTCACAGTAGTATGGAACCTCCAATTTCAGAGATGATTACTTTTCTTATTTTAATTTGTGAATCTGAACAAAAGGATCGTCATTTTATGCACCGAGTTTTCTTGTATCTGTTATATCAATCATGGCCACTATCAAAGTATACTTATATGCCTTATATTCTTGTGTAGAATTGATACATTATGAAATTTTTATGTATATAAAATGTCAGTTGAATAGCATTCAAGGTTGATTCAGCTTTGTTTGGATAGAAAGTATTAAAGCAAGATGAATTGTTAGATATACTTTGAAATTTTTTATTTAGTTTTCTATATAAGCAAGACTGGTAGTATGCATTGGTTCTGCAGTAGAGCAGCGGTGTTTATCAAATATTAAAGAAGATAAAGGAGCACATGGGGACATATTCCGTAAAGTTGAAGAGTTTTCAAAGCTAAATGCCTTAAGATTGAATTGGTCTCTTACCTAATGCGTAGAACCAGCTGCTTCTAAAACACATTGTATTTTACTAAATGCAAGATTTAATTATGTTAACTGATTGCAATTTAAGGAAATAAGACTATAAGAAATAAGTAAACATAAAGTATATTTTAAAGCAAATATCTCAGACACAGTTTAATCATTTATAAAATTCCGTTTAGATATGCAATTGTTTGATGATTACATTCGAAGGAAACATTTTCGCTTATGATGGAAAACTTAATTTCTGCATTAAAAACAAACGATATTTCCAAAGTTTTGAAATGTTTATGACCTTTATGACACAATTATTATGACTTTAGAAGCATTGGAGATAAAGTAGTATATCAACATACCAATGACAGTCATCTGTGCCAGATACTGTAGTACAATGTTCATTAAACACTGGAATGTTAAGTAAGAATTTGTCATATCAGATGACAGCACTTTATATTGTTAAAGTTCATTTGGATTTGCAAAGGCCAAACTTTCTTTTCTCTCTCCGTAAGTGAAGTATGCGAGAACCCTTTTAAGAGCTCGAACTTTGTGACATTTTGCATTTCCAATTTTTGTCAATTTCGTCCTTGATTCATGGTATTAGAAATGAATCTGTTTTGGTGATGCTGTTCAATTTTCTGTAGTCAATGCACATGCAGAAAAGTATTACATGGTTGCGGCACTAAAATATGCAGCAAACTCCAATTACTTTTGCTTAGTTCAATAAAATCATTCTCCAGTAAATATTCCATTTCCATTTTCAAACATTCCTGCTTGAGAGGATTCATCCTGCAAGGATGCTGTTTCACATGTGTAGAATCTACAATTTCAAAATCATGGTAGAGTTTTTGTTTGTTCGGGTTTGGACATCTGGAAATAATTGCTCATATTCACACATCAGCTGGTTGAATTTATTGTTTTCTTGTGGCTGTAGATGCCAACGTTTGTGGTCCAGATTGTTCAGTATATCTGATGATATATTTGAAGTCGCTTATTTTTTTTAAAACTCTGTAAGGACCATAATACCAAGCCTTAAGTGAATTTTGAGGTATGGGCAAGCGTCAGACTTGTATCACCAGGCTGAAAAATTCTTTCCTGTTTTGTTTTGTTATACGTAATTTCATTTTTTATTGAGTAAAATGAAGATTGTCTTTTGTTATTTCAAAACCTTTGACAGTTTATATTTAAAATCAAAGACATAATCGAAATCAAGCTCTCAATCCTCTGTTTAAAGAAGTTTCTCTTTTAACAGTTTCAATGGTTCACGGACAGTATGTCTAAAAACTAATCCGAAAGGACTAAAACCGATTAATTCTTGAACTGATTCACTAACAGCAAAACAATAGCAAACAAACACCCTCGTCCCAATCTTTTCCATTATCAAAATATGACCGAATCATATTCTTCAGAGACTGGTGAAATCTTTCCAATGCCCTTTGATTTTTAGTGTGATAGGCAGAAGATTTAAATTGCTGAATAACTAATTCATATACATGACTTGCTTAAAAATTCCAGACATTCAATGTTACCCTTGATCAGATTGGGAAAATTTGTGAAGGCTGATAAGTGAAAACAAAAACAAACTACTAAAGGTTTCCCTATGCTTTTTGTCTTTATATTCCCTAACTGAATTGCTTCTGGGAAGTTATGGTCAACAAGTATTGGTTGTCTGACTTGGTCTTAGGTAAAGGACTGAAACAGTCTGCCATTGTTCTTCTGAATGGTCTGTCAAATACAGGAATAGGCTGCAGGTGAGCCTTTAGGGTCTTCTGATTGGGTTTTCCTACCATTTGACAATTTTGACGAGATCTACAGTATTTGGAAACATCACTTTAATTTTCTGCAAGTAAAAATGATTTCTGGATCTTGTGATACTGATTTCAAGACCTTGTGATAACTCTTAACTCCTTAATGAACAGCAAAGAGAGTTTCATGTGCTATTCTAAGAATATCATGTCTATACAACTTAGGAGGAACAATTTGATATCTCACTAATCACTGGGCAGCACTGGGTACCCAAGGTGGCCTCCATTTTCTCTTAAGTACTCATTTAAAAAACTGGTACCTCTGTGGCTTCAGTGTCACTAATTGTCCTCTGAAATTGGTGATCTCATGATCTTGTTCCTGTTTGACAATGAGTGATTATTTGTATCACCCTAATTAGAATAAAGAGAATGAGTAATATAAAGAGAATTTATGTGATGAGTACCTTTTGATTGATCAATGCCAGGAGCAAAGGTGATTTCTTCAAAAGATTGACCAAAAATTGGTAAGCTAAAAGAATAACTTCATGATCACTTCATTCTGAAGAGGTCTTTTTGCCATAGGTGTAGAAATTGCGCAAACAACATATGAATCAGGAATTTCAATCTCAACAGGATCAGTTTATTAATCCAAACAATGCTTGTCAGTTACAAATTGATTAACCACAACCTTTTCTAGCTAAGGCATTTGCCTAGGAATAAATGAACACCCTCAATGGGCAAACAATGCACTATTCCAACTGTCACATGTCCTGACACTAAGTCTGATGAAAAATTTACACAGTGGTGAGGAACATTAACAAAGCTGCACTCTGTGAGGAAGTACACTTTAACTGTAAGTGGATTAACTACAACCTTGTGTCCAGATACATCGTTGCCTAGCAACAAATGAATGCCCTCAACGGGTAAAGTAGACACTATACCGACTGTCACAGGTCCTGAAACTAAGTCTGATGACAAATTTACAGAATGGAGAGAAACATTAACAAAGCCGAACTCTACTCCCTGAATGAGAACACTCTCATTAGAACAGGACTTCACAGAAAAAGGCAAAGTACCTGATAAGAAAGACTCTGAGAAGCTCCTGTATTCCTTAAAATTTTAATAGGGATAGGATTGGCCAAATCACCCAAGAGTGATATAGAACCCTTTGACATGAATCGTTAATAATTCTCCATAATTAAATCAGACTGGGGTTTATTAGACCCAACAAATGTATTGCTTTCAATACATGACCGTGACCTCTTACAAATAAGAGCATTTGAGATAGGTCTGTCTTGATTCTGATGCCTATATTTCAATTTAAAGCAATCAGAAATGATGTGTCCTTTTTTCTTGCAATAGGTACACATAGGAATAGGGAAGGATTTTGAATCAAGTTTATCAGAAGCTTGATTTTTAGAAGTTGTGCCAGATTGAGTTTTAGGAGGAGTCATATTAGGCTGAAACACCTTTCTACCAGTAGACTGCTGAGTGAAAGATTAGCCTAGAACAGGAACTTTATGAGTTAAGGAATACTCATTGGCAGCAAGAGCAGCATTTTCCAAGGTTTCAATTTTATGCTCTTCAAGATGATTCTTAATGTCATTAGGAACACAGTTTTTGAACTCTTCAAGTAACACAAGTTGTTCAAGACTTTCATAACCATGTTCAACTTTCTTGGCTAAGCACCATCTCTTAAATAACTGCTCTTTTTCTCTTGCAAATTCAACATAAGTTTGTCCAGCTTCTTTTTTATATTTTCTGAATTTTTGCTGATAAGCCTCAGGGACTAACGCATAACCCCTTAAGATGCACTCCTTATCCAAATCATAGTCAGAACTCTGTTGTACTGACAGGGATGCATAGATATTTCAGGCTTTGCCAAAAAGTACACATTGCAATAACTGAGTCCAATACTCCCTTGGCCATTTCAAATTTTCAGCAACTTTTTCAAAATATATAAAATATTTGTCTACTTCCTTTTCACTAAAAGGGGGAACTAACCTGATATTTTTTGTAATGTCAAAACTTGAATTTGTATGTGAAGTGGAATCGTGCCTTTCACTTGCCAGCTGAATTTCTTTCATTTTAATTTGAATTTCCTTTTCATCTTTCTCCTTTCGCATATGCACGTGCATTTGTTTTTTTTTGAAACTCCAATTGTATTTGTTCTTTCTGTAATTCCATTTGCTTATCTTTCTCCCTCTCCTGTATCTCTCTCCTTCTCTTCTAATTGTAATTGTTTATCTTTCTCCCTCTCCTGTCTCTCTTTCTCTCCTCTTTTTCAAATTGTTATTTCATTTGTTTATCTTTCTCCCTCTCCTCTCTCTCTCCTTCTCTTCAAATTGCAACCGCAATTGTTTCTCTCTCTCTTCTAATTGCACTTGTTTTTCTTTCATCCTTTCCTCTTTCTGAAACTCGAGCTTCCTTAACTCCAATTCCATCTTGTATTTCATTTTTAATTCCATTACTTTTATGTCAGATCCTAATACCGACTTACTGACCAAAGCCAAAACACATTTATCAAAAACATTCTTCTCTACCAAATATTGAATCAAAATTCTTTTAATTTCTTGTTTCGTTAAGGAAGATTTTGCTTCAGAAAGATTGTACTTTCTGGCAAGTTCAAGCAACTCATTTTTTTTTCAGACTATCCAACTGCTCTGAGTTGGAACAGAAAGGAAAGTTTCCACTTTTGATGACATTGTGAATGAAAGCCTGTTGTTTTCACTAAAGGTTTCATACAAAATGTTAAATAGTACTTGCGATTTGAAAACTAGGGGAATTTAAATTTCAAAAAACAATTTTCTGAAATATTTTAGCCAAATTCAGATATCCCGGACGAGCCCCCAATTTACCCTTGTTACGTAGAGGCTCATTCAAAAGTAACAAAAGAAAGAGTGAAACCAACAAGCTTTGTAAGTTTTAACAAAAATAATTTATTTCCCTAGAAAACATGGTTAGAAGGTGAAAATAGAAACTAGGACTTACAGTTTGTGAAGACAATCCAAACATTTATCCTAGTACTGAAAAAATTATAAGTCCTATCACTAAATAATTTTAACTGAGTCTAGGTTCGAATCTTGATGACGTTCCAAGATTGAAGATGATGACGTCAGGTGAAGTCTTTATACAAATGTCAAGAGTTCCATGTTGAACCACAACTTGTAATGTTTCAGTTTAGAATAAATTTCCATCGAATGTCTTTTGTCATTTGTATAGTTCTCCAGGGAATAAATTATTATATTCTAAAAAATAGATGAACTTCTGAACAAGCTGTCATTTATGATAAAACATCTCAAGCTCCAAAGATGTAAAAATACAACTCTTTACGGCACCTAATAGAAAAATATCTTTCTTCTTGAGGATATATTATACGACTGAATATTTCACGGGGATCTGAGTATTTTTTAACTGAACTAAGACGTCATTTCATGCGTGCACGTGGAACGCGTGGCTATTTCATCATCAAATAGCGCAGTAAACAATGTAGTTACACGTGGGCCAAAAAATAACCTTGGCAATAACCAATCGTTTTTGCGTAATGTTTAGTAATCGACAAACCAGAGCAAGATAAAATCGTGTTATGCGAGTCATACTATGTTTTATATAAACATAATATCTCTTCCAAAAATATCAAATCCCGTGAGAATAATCATTACAATGAAATGTAATGATACAAAAATAAAATAAAAAGAATTTAATATTAACACAGAAGTAATTAAATTACATATTCGTAACAGAGCATTCTGGCTTGAGAGGTTTCATCCTGTAAGGATGCTGTGTCACTGGTGTAGAATCTACAATTGAGCTTAATGGTGGATTTTTTGTCCAGGTTGGCACACCTGGAAATAAGTGCAATGATTCACACAAGAGCTGCTATATTTCATTATTTTCCTGTGCCTGTAAATGCAAAAGTTTGTGGTCCAGATTGTTCAGTACATCTGATTATATATTTTAAGGCACTTATTTTCTTTTTAACTTTCTAAGGATCATAATACTTAATCTGAAGAGGATTATGAGGTATGGGTAAGAGAGATTGAACTGCATCACCAGGCTGAAAAGTTCTTTTCTTTGTAGTTTTGTCATACGTTAATTTCTTTTTTGACTGAGTATAGTGAAGATTGTTTTTTTTGCTATTTCACAGACCTTTGACAGAATATATTTACAATCTGAAACATAATCAAGAAGATCAATCTCTGAATCCTCTGCTTTAAAAAAAAGTTCTTTTAACAACTTCAATGCTCCATGGACAGTATGTCCAAAAACTATTTCAAAACAACTAAAACGATTGATTCTTGAACTGAGTCCCTAACAGCAAAAATAGCAAATAAATACTCTTGTCCCAAAAGTCTGGTGAAATATTTCCAATGCCCCTTGAGTTTCAGGTTGATAGGCAGAAGATTTAAATTGTTGAATACGTAATTCATACTGAACTTGTTGGAAAATTCCAGATAAAAGTTTACCCTTGGTCAGATTGGACAGATTTGGGAAGGCTAAAAAGCGAAAAATAAAACAATTTTATTAAAGCTTTCAAAATGGTTGTCGTCTTTATATTCCTTAAAGGAATTGCTTCTGGAAGTCTTTTTGCCGATGCACATATTATAGTCAACAAGTATTATTAGTTGCCCGACATGGTCTTACATAAGGGACTGACATAGTCTACCATTATTCTTCTAATGGTCTGTCAGATGCATGGTTAGGCTGCAGATGAGCCTTTGGTATCTTCTCATTGGGTTTTCCTACCATTTGACAATTTTGGAAAGATCTACAGTATTTGGAAACATCCCTTTTAATTTTCTGCCAATAAAACTGATTTAAGATCTTGTGACAACTCTAACTCCAACATGAACAGCAAAGTGAGTTTCATGTGCTATACTAAGAATTTCCTGTCTATACAAGTACAACAATTTGATTCCTCACAGACCACTCTTCACCAGGGGTACCTGAGGTGGTCTGTTTTGTAATAAATACCCTATTAAAAATAACTTTTTGCCATAGCGCTAGTAACTGCACAAACAAGATATAAGCCAGGGATTTAAATCTCAATAGAATTAGCTTATTCATCCAAACAATGCCTGTCACTTATAAGTGGATTAACGACAACCTTATCTACAGCTAAGGCATTCCTTCACAGTAAATGAACACCCTTAATGGGCAAAGAATTCACCAATCTGATTGTGTCTGGTACTGAGACAATGTATAACAAATTGACATAATGGAGAGGAACATTAACAAAACTGCACTCTACTCCGTGAATAACACTTTCGCTATAAGAAGACTTCTCTTAATAGGGCAAGTACATGATAATAAAAGACTACGAAAGCTCATGGAGCTCCCTCTTTATATGTTAATAGGGATAGGATTCACAGAATCACCAGTAAGTGATAAACAACCTTTTGACATGAATGGTTCATAATTCTCCACAATAAAATCAGGCTGGGGTTTGTTTGACCCAACAAACGTATTGCTTTCAGTACATGACCATGACATTGACCTTTTAGAAATATGAGCATTTGAAGTAGCTGTCTTGATTCTGTTTCCTATTTTCACGTTTGTAGCAATTAGAAATAATGTGTCCTGTTTTCTTGCAGTGAGTGCATGTAGGAAGAGATTAGGATTTCTGATCATTTTTATACGAAGTTTGATTCCTATATCTTGTGCCAGATTGATTTTTAGAAGTACTTGTTTGAGACTGTGATGGTTTCCTACTTCACATCAGATGAGAGGAATACTGATTGACAAATGAAATTATGTGAGTCAGGGAATAGGTGTGAGCAGCATCTTCTGAAGTTCCTACCTTTTTCTCATCAAGATATTCCTTGATATCATTGTGGGTGCAATTCTTATCTCTTTGACTAATATGAGCTGTCTGAGTTTGTCATAATTTTTTACTACTCCTTTTAGAAATACACCACCTGTCAACCAGTTGTTCTATTCACCTCACAAACTCACATGAGTCTAACTGATTTCTTTTTTGCACTTCCTAAACTTGTGTCCATAACCATTCAAGATACATTCTGTAGCCGCATCATAAACATTATTTGCTTCTACTGACAGTGAAATATAGACTTCATGAGCCATGTCAATAAGTAAACTCTGTGCTCCAGTGCTCTCTTGGCCATTTCAAATTTGCAGCAGTTTTCTGAAAATGAGGAAGATATTGATCTACATTTTTTTCTTTAAAAGGGCTTAATAACCTAATATTTTGCCAACATCAGAACTTGAACTTTCTTGAAGGGAGTACTTTCTGGTTGCTAGTTTGAATTTTTGAATTTCAGTTGCATTTCCATGTCTTCTTTTTCTCTTTATATCGCTCTTAATTCATTTTGCATTTGCAACTTCATTTGCTTCAATATTTCTTCTTTTTGCTTTTACTGTTTCATTTACATTTCTTGTCTTTCTTTTTTTTTCTTTCTTCTTTCTTAACTTGAATTTAATTTTCTCTTTCCTTTTCCTCTTTTATGATTTTGATTTCCATCATTTCTTTTTGAAGCTGACATTTTCTTACTTTTATTTTAATCTGGTTTGTTAATTTCAATTCTGTTATTTCATTTCAGAGCCAGATACAGGTTTACTAATTAAACCCAAAGCACTTGTATTAAAAATGCTGTTTTCCACTAAATATTTTATCAAGATATTTTTAATTCCCCCATTTAACAAAGGTTATTTTATGTTGGAAAGAGAATACTGGCTGACAAGCTCCAGCAACTCATTCTTTTTAAACACTTCAACCGTTTTTGGGTCATATCAGAAACAAAGCTCTCCACTCTAGATGATATTGTGAAAGCTTGTAGTTTTACTACATGAAATGAAAAGAGCAGGGACTAAGAAAATTCGAAAACAAAATAAATGTAAATTTCAAACAATTTTAATTTCTCTGAAATATTTCTGAAATTTGTATCCTGGACTTGCACCAATTTCTGTTATGGCTCTATGGTAAATAACTAGGTAACAGAAAAGAAGCAAAACCTACAACATTTATACAACTTAACAAATAATTTGGTTATGAAAGTTATAAAATGATAATTTAAGAGGAACTTGCAATATTATGAATAAGTGCAAAATAACTCCAAAAGTTCTTTCATAAGTCGTAAAGACTCGATTTTTCCAAATGCATCCCAGATCTTGGAATGTGGTCTGCCATCAGTCCTGATATATCTCTATGGCATTGTCCAGAATTTCTTTTGAATAATTTCACAATAGTCCCAGAATAATATTTTTGTGCAATGAGCACTTTGTAATTCCAATGAATAATCCAAATGTTTACTCTCAAAGTATATATAAACATAACATTAAACACATCTGCAGACTGATTTTAATGGAAGAAGATATGAAATAAGAATTGAAAATAGGACTGAATTAATTGCTTGATTCTCTCCATGCACATATACGGGCCTAAAAACATTTTTCTCCAGTTCACTGTGACATTTCACAATACCCCACATCTTACAAAAACTCACCTTATGGGAAATAATTCTTCTAAGAACCAACCTGACTGACCTATCCAATTGAAAATATCCTGAAACTCATAAGTTTATGATAAATATTATTAGCAAAGATTGTAGACACCTATTTATAGATCCTATGCAATGTAGAGACTCTGTTAATATAAAATAAAATCTATTCCCATGTACTCAAATTAGCTATTTAATATATTGTTTATAGAGTATCACTTCAGTTTACAGTAATGAACAAAAATTACACACAATATACAGTCATGTGCCAGAAGTTACAAAAGATATATATATATATATATATATATATATATATATATATATATATATATAATGGTGTCTTATTGATTCCAAAGTATCCTATATCATGAGAAATATTCAGGAAGTGGTTCCTATAGAGCACTTTATAATATTAGTTTCATTTGACAGGTGTTGGACGTATTCAGTGTGACATTTGTGGCAAGAGATTTTTAACACAGAAGGGGATGAAAGACCACAAGCGATATCATGAGGATAAGAACAATTTATAATGTATCCATATGTTACATATAAGATTTCATTGCTTTAAATATCTCCTTTCAAATCAGGCACATTTATGTCACAACAACACAGTACACAGCAACTGAATTATTTGCACAGGTAATTAAACACTGTTTTTCCGTATTTATGAAAATCACATTCGATTTGATTAGAATTGTCTAGTCTTGTTCCTTCCAAAATATGTTGTATCTTGAGAAATATTCAGGAATCAGTTTCTATAGAACCCTATACGATACTAGTTTTATTGAACAGATGTTGGACATTGTCAATGCGGCATTTGTGGCAAGAAATTTTCAAAAAAGACTGAGATGGAGGAACACAGGCTACATCATGCAGGTAAGAACAATATATTACATACCCACATCTTACATATATCATTTCATTGCTTTAAATATCTCCTTTCAAGTCAGGCACGTTATATGTCACAACAAAAAGAAAGTTATTACTTCAACATCAAATTAACATTACTGTGAACTAGAAGGCTGATATTCTGCCAATTCACTTACTGTGTAAGTTTGTAACTTATTATTTCAGGGTAGGTTTAAATATAAACCATGAAACTATTCTCAATTAATTGAATATTCTCAGGTGTGTATTAACCTAAACTTTAAACTTTAAATCTAGCTGATTAATGTAGTAAATGTCCAAAAGGAACCAGTGAGACTGATTAAGAATTTGTGCATAGATCTCTCAATCCATTGAGCAAACACAGTTCAAAATTTAAATATTTATAGTTTCCTCACACAAACTGTACAGATTGCAATAATTAACTTTAGACAGCCTCGTGCTCAGAAAATCTCGGATTAAAGTAATCATAATTTGTCAGATTTTACACTTTTACTTTTTCCATCCTGAGAAATAGCACATTAATAAGAACCATCAAAAAACATGACTCTGTATTCAGATGCCAGGCTAATACTTGTTTACCCATAACAGAAAATTAAAATACTTCAGGTGCTGACAAGAGACTGGTGGACAGAATGCTGATCATTATATTTACAAACCTTCACTATGAAAGGTTAATGCTCCACACTCTAGGACATGATTTGTAACCACAAAGGAAAGAATATAGATTAAATTAAAGCACCTTCTGAATTTCTGGTGAACATAGACCTGTCACAACTGAACACTCTTATCAGCCTGTTTGATCTTTCATAAAACACACTTTGTTGTCATTCTAATTATTACAGACAGAATCAATGATATACATGCCTTGTTAGTTCATAGAAACTATTTACTGTTTCATCATTATTGTACAGTTGACTCATGACGGTACCTGCTTTCATTGCTATGAGCATCTGACTCCCACTCAAAGGTGAATCAGTCCATTGCTTTGAATCTTCCTTCCTGATTGGACCCTTCACCTTGGGGGAGTGTGCAGTTTTCATACGGAGTTTACAGTGGTACTGAAAAGAACTTAGCCAGTGCAGAGACAAATATTTTGTTTAGTTCCACTTTAGAAGGAAATTAAGGTCAATATTTCAGATCAGACTCTAACATGCCAAATATGATGGGTTATTCACTCTCCACATATGGAACTTACCCTCCTGCACTGCATACCTATTCTCATAAGCATTCATGATTGGTTTATATCTGAAGAGAAAGCAAATTTTTAAAGTGGAATATGTTTTTTCAATAATTTTTATTTGATCATAATGCAATCACACCCTCACAACCTCCACACAGTTAAATTGTACTAAGTTTGTTTATTTCTGATCCAGTCATTACTGAAGTATGGATGGAAAGTTGTGCCAGTCACTCTCTTCAGGGGGAGTTAACTCCTATGTTACTCAACTATGCATCCAGAAAGACAACTTTTATTACTTGAAACTAGCTTCAGAAGGCTGGATTTGCAAGTTGAGATCTTACTCTTAAAGTATTTTAATTAGGAGGTTATTTTCAGAGAAACCTACTTTAAAAACTGGTTTCTTGACATAGAAAGAAATATGCATGTAATAGTGCAATTTAAATAACTGAGACTTTTATAAGATTCAATATTGACTCAATTTCATGCAGAGAGAAGATAAATTGAAGACTAGAATGTAATTCAAAATATTTAATTTTTCTAGATCAACAGTGCTTTTAGGTTCCATTAGCAGTAAACACCATTTTCTAAAAAATATATTCTCCCCTTTTTCTTTCTTTGCAATAGACCAAAGGAATAATGATTATAAGATGTACAGAGAAATGAAGGACTTGAGGAGGAATTTGCTCTTGCAATTGATGAGCATTGATGCCAGATGCCTTCAGAAAAAATATATTCTTTCACCTAATTTGTTTAGTTAGCAAGTTCTAAAAACATTCTCAAACAACTGGTGATTCAAAACTGTTGTAATAGATATTTGATTGAATAAATTGATCCCTGACAGCAGAAGATTACATTTCACATAAAAGAAGCACATTCTCTTCTGGCTTGTTTTAGCAACATTCACTTTATTTGTATGCATTGGAACGTAGTAACTGAATTACTTGATATCACAATAAAAGGCTGTTTGACTTCTCTGTGCTAATCAGATTCTTACGGAACACAAATACACTATTGTGCTATGTGACTTATGATGTATATTAGAAATATTCATCTATTCCCGTCTGAAAGAGCACTGTACAATCATATTTTTGTTTAGGAGATTTAAATCACCATAAGTGTGACTTTTGTGATGAGATATTCTCAACAGTGAATGAACTGGAGCAGCATAAGAAACATCATGAAGGTAAGAAAAATGTATTTATATCCGCATCATAATATATCGTTTCTTCAAAAGATTCCTTGGAAGTCAGGGAGTTTTTTTCATTGTACCCACTTTCTTAGTGTGAATATGTAAATCTAACCAACAAACGTGTGATGTATAAAGTTATTATGCTGCTGTTTCATTTAAACACTCAGTGTCAGTAACTCCAGATATACTGTTTACCACTTTCTTCCATATCAACCTGGTATCTTCTGTTTTGGAAATGGTTACTTTCTATTAATTTGCAAATTGTTGCAAAATGATCTTACCTTCATTTACATTTATTGATGTCTTTTATCTCCAGCACTGCTAATGTATCCATTTATTGATTTCTCCTCATCTAGCATCTCCATAAGAATGTTAAGATGATCTGGAAATATTGTATTGTTTCTATATCAGTGACACAGGTAGTATTTAATAGTTCTGCAGTAAACCATTATTGTCCATTCAATTTACACTTCCTTTCCCTCTCAAATAAGTGTTTGATGCAGATTCCCTTTTCAAAGGAATAATATCTGTAAATTTTAAAGGAAACAAAATGACTTAGGGAAATTTTCCTTTAAAGCAGATGACATTTTGAAACTTAATGCCATAAGAATATAATATTCTTTCACCTAATGAGTATAAGCAACTGCTTCACAAATGGTGCTAGTTTTCCAAGTGCAACATTTAATTGTTGATTTATGTCAAGATTATAAGGATATTAAACATTAAGAACTATAATACATAATAAAATTTAATGAATAAATTTAATGTCTTACTTCCAACATCAGTACTTTACAAAATATATTTAGTACAATTGTTATGACTCTTTTAAGAGAAAACATTGTTGCTCACTAACCAACATAAACCTTCCACATTTGAAACAAGTGATGTTGCAGAACTGTTGAAACATTGATGCTTGTTATGAAGGAATTTTGTATAATTGAAAGGAGCTTTAGATCAGTTTGTTGCATGCTATTGAATCCAAGTTTAAAGAAGCAAAATGTTCGAGAGTGTTAATGTAAAACAGTTGTATAAAACATATGGTAGTTGTCACTCATGTATGTCTGGTTGCATACGTGTTTCAGTACCCTGATATGACTCTGGTCTTAAACAAAGTAATAGAAAACTGCGAAAACCATCAAGTTGAGTAAATTTCAACAGACAATTTATTTACCTAGAGTACAAAGTGAAATTTGAAAAGAATTTACAGTATTGTAAATTAAATCCCAAATGGTCCTAAAAGTTCTGTCACAAGTCCAAAAGTATAGTTTTAATTGAATTCCAATGACATTCCGAAGGAATTCAATTTTGAATATATTAATGTATCTATAGACAGGAATAGTGTTGATGTTCTAACATTCTGATCTGTTATGATTATTATAATCCAAAGTGTCTCTAAATGAATTCAGAGTAATCCCAAAATAGTGATTTAGCCAGAAAGTATTAATAAGCACTTTGTAATTCCAGTGAAAAATTTAAATAAACGAATCCTCTCAAATTAAAACTGAACACAACTAGAAGACTGATTCCACTTCAGATGTTAAGACAGGGATTAATAATTCTGATGCAAACAACCTTACTATTAAAACATAAGACACGATAAGAGGACCAGGATGAAGGTAAAACATTCATTTCCAGCGGATTCTAAGTTATACAAAAAGGTCAGGTCTTTCATTTAAATTTTAGTAAAGATGAGAAACATCATGTAGACCAGAATAATTTCCAAGGAAAAACCAATGTCGTGAACTCAAATCCAAGTAAACATGTTCATCTACAAGTAATAATTATCTTAAATCTACAATCATAGAGAGTAATTAGATATGTAATATGTTGTTTACAAAATGACCCTTACAATCTATAATCATAGATAAAAGCCAACGTACAATACTAATTAAATATACACAGGAACCCTTTATATAAGCAAAGTAGCAACTTCATTCAGTAATAGATAGGAATTCCATAGTTCAGTTTATTTTTATTATTTTCCACCATCCATTAAACATGTCTTTTTTACATCCACAAGTTGCCCCATTGAAAAGCTGTTTATATTTTACTCAAGATCTCAAGGGTAATGGAATCAGATCTCAAAATAGCTTGGTTTGCATGCCACTGTGACAGGCAGATTTTCAGCAGAAAGGGAAATAGTATTAACCTCAGTTTTTGTGGAACTTTTGGTGTGCACATGTTGATGGTACTGTCTAAAGAAATGTAGAGTGTAGAAATGGCCCCTCCCATCTGCTGAGGTGGTCTGGTCACCTTTTTATAGTGTGGTGAAATGACTTTGAGATACATTCGCTGTCTTAGTCTTTACGACTTTCTCTTTCATGATATTTTAACGTCATTTGCGACGTTATTGCATGAGATTTTAAGATCATTTGCGACGTTAAGAGGGCATGATATATTGACATCAGTTGCGATGTTATGAGGTGTTTGATATAACGTCATTTGCAACCTTATGAGTTGTATGATATTATAATAATGTGACTTGCAATATTATGAGGTGTTGTTTTGTCTATTACAAAGAGATTGGTTGTTGTTTTGTCTATTACAAAGAGATTGGTTGTTGTTTTGTCTATTACAAAGAGATTGGTTGGTTGCTTTTTCGCACAGCAATACAAGTAGGTTATTTAGTTCTTAGGCAGTTGTAGTAAAGTCTGTTACCCAACATCTAATGACCCTATTCAGAAGCTTAATAAATCTAGTAGTAAAATACCAGTTGCATATACTTATGACAAAGATTATTATTTTCTTCAATGTGCAATTAGAACTCTCTGGTCAGTTGTCAACCCGACTCTGATAGATATGTTCCAAAGTCTGTTTGCATGCATAATTGGTCTTAAATTGAGTAACCATTTAATAAGAAGTAAGTTATCAAGTAAACATTTGTATTTTTGGGGTAAATCATTCACAAAGTACTAGACTGCAGATCCATTAGTTGCATTTTTTGCATTGAAATGGATAAATCTAAATTATTTAGTAGCACACTGACAGCCTTAAAAATGCTTCCCAGTTTAGAGGTAATTGTACTAGATATAATGTCGTTTACTTACTCACCTGCCACATCTGCAACATAGGTGACACTAAATGGGAATTCGAAGTAAGAATAAAAGAACACTTTAGGGATATCCGAAATATGAAGGAGACTCCAGTGTTTCAACCCTTTACTGAACTTGACTAAAACAAAAACTGTGTTCAGTATCAGATAATAGTAATTATCCATTCTGAGCCAGAGCTCTTTTGCAGTAAAAAAATTGGAAAGATACAGAACTTTTAGGCAGAAGGTATGTCCCTATGCACACCATTCCAACTGAATGGATGTGGTGGCATTAAGGGTATTCATTGTGATGGTAATGTGGGTTAACTATTCAGAGACTTAATTTGATGAAATGACTATAGTATCAAAACATTGTTTCAGACAATGTGTTATAAGGAAGCACACTGAGCACAGTATCTGCTTATAGTACTGATGTTTACTGTTTGCTAAAGAAAATAACAACTAAACTATTGAAGAGGGTCATGAAAAATCCATTTTTCATATTCATGCAAATGAAGTTCAATTGGAATGAAATGACATTATGATGCTTTATTTCTTCCAAAGTATATTGTATCATTAAATATATTCAGGAAGTGTTTTACTGGATAAGATTGTATGATTTTACTGTTATTTAACAGACTTCAGACCATATCAGTGTGATGTTTGCAGTGAGAGGTTCTCCACAAAGAATGGGATGGAGCAACATAAGAGACATCATAAAGGTCTGAACAGTATATGTTATTGCAGAGTTCATTTAATTGTTTTAAATTTTCTCTTGTTCGTTCAGCAATTTTTACATTGCACCCGTATGCAGTGTTGGGACATAACAATGTCATAGAAAGCTAATATACTCCCAGTTCACTTGCATCCATATTGTCAGTACAGCACTCCCTCACTATAAAGCCTTTCATTATAATACAGTTCCCGTTGTAAGGTTGTTGTTGTTGTTGTTGTGGGGCTTAACGCCATTTTTCAGCACACGATAGGCTATACATGGTGGCCAGTATTAATGGTGGAGGAAGAAACCGGGAAATCCCCGGAAAGAACCACCGACCCACGAGAAGCTACTGGCAAGCTTTCTCACATATCCACATTTGCTGAATCCTAGACTCGAACCCACGCAGACAGAGGTGAGATGGCAGTGATCTGTAACGGAGAGCGCTTTAGACCACTCGGCCACTTGGGGCCCCCTGTTGTAAGGTAGGTATGATCATGGATCCTACTTTGTTATGTAGTATTACAATTTTTGTGTGTAGTGTACTTCATTATAAGCTGGTTTCAGTATAAGGCTGTATGCTCAGTGGATCCGATGGACAGCATTATATTGAAGGAGTACTATAATTTCAGGTATGTTGATATCCACTTCCTTCCACAGTAGTATGGAACCTCCGTTTAGAAATTATTACTTTTCTTATATTAAGAGATTGTCCTTTTTTGTACACGTGTTACTAACTTATGTTGTTGCCAGCTTAGCCACAATTTACGTATATTTTTGTGTTTTATTCTTGTCTAGAAACGGCACATTCTGAAATTTATGTGTATATAAAAATATCATTTGAATAGCACTCAATATCATTTCAACTCGATGTAGAATGAAGCTATTGAAGTAAGCAGAGAATGTTAGATATAATTCAAAATATGTTAGTTTCTTTCTGTAAAAGTAGAGCTGGTAGTTTTAGTAGCTCTGCTGTAGAACAGTATTGTCATCTAATATTAAAAATAAATAAAGGGTCCCAAGGAGAAATATCCAATAAAATTGAAGAGTTTTCAAAGGTAAATGCCTTAAGAATAAAATATTCTTTCATCTAATGTTTAGAACCAGCTGCTTCTAAAAACACAGTCTGTTTTAATAAGTCCAACATTTAATTATGTTTGCTGACTAAAATTTAAGGAAACATGACTAAAAGATACAAGTACAATAGCAAGTACATGTTAACATGTATTTCTTAAATTATTCTTGGTTTATAAAAATCAATTTCGTTACGCAATTGATATGATTCCCTTTGAAAGAAATATTTCGTTCACTAAATTGAACTGATCTTCCACATCTGAAACAACTGATGTTTTAGAATAATTGAAATTTTTATGATTCTTATGACACAGTTATTATGACTTGAAAAGAACTGGAGATAAATTTTAGTTATGTCAGCATCTATTCAATTCAATCTTAAACAAACACAACTTTTGATAAAGTGAGTGTCAAATTCAGCATGTTACAAAATTTAGGCGTGTGTATCTTTAATATATTTCTGACTTCTTATATATTCTAAACTTATTGTATAAGAATGCAGCTACTTCTTTAAAGAAAAAATTTGGATTTCCATGATCATATGAAACAGATTGATTATTATTGTTTGACCATCCCTTGAGGCTTCCTTCCGTCACCCTCAAAAAGCCTTAATTAAAGCCCTGTAAACTATAATTCTGGATCTCATGAGGATTGAGTAAGTTTTGAAAATTGACTGTTCCATAAGTCAGCACATAGTTTTTCAGAAGAAAAGAGAATTAACCTTCTTGGTAACTTTAGTGTTCTTATGTTTATCACAGGCAGAACGTCATCTCTGTATGCAAACAATTTTAATTAAAGACATATGGAGGCACATGGAGTGTTCATTGTGATGGATAAAATCCTAAGAATGTTAATCTGAAGAAATGAATCTGACAGCAGAAGATTCTTTGTAATCAATTGCTATAAAAAGCACATTGAGCACATCCTCAGCTTGATTACATTACTTTTTTCTAAAGTACATTAAACTGAGCAGATAATGAAAAATCATTTTCATATCCAATCAAATCAGATTCAGTTTGAATAGAGTTACATTAAAATGCTTTATTACTTCGACGGTATATTGTATTCTGTTTCTGAAGAGCTTTTTGATCATAATTTCATTTAACAGATATTAAACCTTATCAATGCGACATTTGTGAGAAGAACTTTACCACACAGAGAGGGATGGAACAACACAAGCAGCATCATTATGGTAAGAAAAATGCAATATATATATATATTAATATCTTTCATATATCATTTCATTGCTTACATTATTTTCTTTTAAGTCAAGCAAATTTTTATGTCTCACCAACACAAACGTTAGGACATCCAGATCAAACCAACAGAACAGTGACCTCGAAAACTAATTTTCTGCAAATTCATGTAAATACATATTGTCATTAAAACCTGGTATACTGTTTCCCCTCCCTTTGACAAGACACTTCGCTACTCTCACTTCCCTGGGCAAGACACTACATGACACTAGTGTCCCTGGGCAAGACAATACACTGCACTAGAGGTCTTTGGGCAAGACAATACATTACAGCTAAATCAGGATAATGTTACCTCTCATGTCTTATTGTCTGTTGTTATTAAGTATATGGCAAATAAACAAACAAACAAAACAAAACAATTATCTCATCTTTGGTACAATTTTACTCCGTGTTATCTGTAGGAATTTTTATTTGATAATGAAATTTCCAATAAATAGAATCCTGATGTACATATCCTTCTGATGTTAGATTCAAGGAGATGTATTTTGTGTGAAAGGTTTTTATACTGGACCATTGCATTCCAATAGCCTGTTTGAATCACTGTCATATTAATATATGGTGAATCAGAGTTTGTTTTACTTCAGGGTCCATGGTCTTGTCAAAAAGGCAATAATGAGATGCAGTTAGATTGAAGACAGGGGTACCCATACTGATGGATTAATGGAATGCTGTCTGAAATAGTTCTAAAACTTTCTGAACAGGACAAATACTTGCAATAAGAATTATCAGTATAAATTGGTGGTGACTGACTGATCTTCTTAAGGAACCATAATTTTTAATTGTTATTTTTTATAAATTGTTGTGCGATCTTTTGTTGTTGTTTTCATATCACATTTAGGCATATAAGACCGATTGAATTGCAGGTAGCGAGTTTCATAATCACACATGGTGATATTTGAAGAAACTGTGTAAAACTAACCATACTTTATGGGTGTCTCTATGATTGTGTCAGCATCACTACAACATCAGAATATGCTTTTCGGCAGCTAATTAAAGTCAGTAGATGAAACTTCACAAATCTGGGTGCAGTATAATGTTGATTATCCAGGCTGAACGGGGGGTATAGATTTCATACAGACAATTGGCATTCAGATGATTGACATTTTACCATATTTGGGATATGCTGAATAATGTTTCCATAGGTGTGTAAAAATCTCTGCAGGCAGCTCTCAGAGAAACAATCAAATGACTGCCACATTCACCATGGGTAAGCCCAAAAGGACGTTCCCCAGAATCCCCAAATTCATCAAGTTCTTAAATAGAGATTTAGTGTTCAGTTATAAGGTGAACTTGGAGCAGGAATGAAGGTGGCCATAATTTATCACCTATTATGAAATAGAGTAGGAAGAAGCTGGTTAAGGAGCCCTGTGACATGGAACAAATTGAAAATGGTCCCAAAATGCAGACAGTGAGAATAAAAACAAATAAGACGGAATGCCACCAATTTTGGACGCAAAAGATGGAGAAAAATTAAATATATATTTATTTAGCATCACTCATATCATGAAGCTTATCAAATAAATATAAAAGCATCATCTTTTATTTAATGTTATTTAAAACAGTGCATGTGAAAATTGGGAAATGGCTATAAATGAATTGCAAAAGAAAAATGAAGTGCCTTTGATTTGCCTTTAATCTTGCCATTGATAATGTATAATAGGAATGTCCAGGGTTCCCATGCTACCGGGAAATCGGGAAAAAGTCGGGAGAAATGATAATTTTTTTTCCAGACTGGGAAAAGTCCTTGAATTTCTCAAATATTGATAAATGTCGGAAAAAAAACCGGGAATTTTCTGCCACCACTTGACACCCAAAACAATCATGTAATTGAGTCGTAACTAAACTGATTGTGAGTTAAATTTATCGAGTTCTAACCCGAATATTCAGAGGGTGCAGTATAGATCATTTGGGTGCATGCAATAAACATATATGGTGAGTCAATCCAAACGCTCAGTGGATTAGATTCGTCTAGCAGACTTTTATTTTCAAAGTTAGCTCGATATCCGTATCTTTCCCTACCTGAAAGGTATGAAAGCCAGTCTAGCATCTCAAGAAGCCAAAGTGATGGTGGCAAAGCGTAGCTGCTTACCGGATGGCCTAGCAAAGGTTAAACGTTGTTAGATCGAGTGACACATGCATGAAATCAATATGAAAATTACTTATTTTCTTAGAAATTGTGAGTATAAAAATCGTTATGTCTTTAATCGGCTGAAAGACAAAATAAAACTACGGTGATGAAATATGACCTGGTACTCGCGATTTGCATTGCTGGTCGCATGAGTACACAAATCTAACAACCCACATTTTCAAATGTTATAGAGGAAAAAATTAAAAAAATATTAAATGAAAGTCATATATTGGTCGTAATAAAAATACAAAAACGAAAGAACACAAAATTCTCCATATTTATATATTCCAAATACAACTTCTGGAGTTTTGTTGTATCATGTGACTACCACGTTAACGTGTGCTCTCTGCTTGATAAATCGGACTGGCCAGATTGCTGGTTTTTACAAAAAGTATCTGACTTTAATTTAATATAATTGAATTTCTGTACAACAACATTGTAAAGGAGTTTGTTGTTGATATCACGTGACTATTGGACTTCCGATGTCGTCGTTTTAGATTTGTGAAGTCATGTGACTAGTAATGCAAATGGGGAGTACCGGGTCAGGTTTCATCTATGCCGTAGTTTCATCTAGTCTGTCAGTGGATTAAAGACATAACGATTATAATACTTGCCGTTTCTGAGAAAATAAATCATTTTCCTATCGATTTCGTGCAGGTATGAGTTGATATAACATAAGAATAAATTTTCTAGGCTCGTTGGTAAGCGACTACCATATGTCACTACTGCACGGTGGCGACAAACTCCAAATTTGCGATATGCAGTTGCAATGACCCCACACTCTAACCTAAATATCCAAATATGAAAAATAGGGTGGGAATATTCGGAGGAAACTCGATTAGAAAACGGACTGCTATTCGTTTTAAGCCAAATTAGTAGTTCATATTGTTGAATCTTGGAGCTGAAATGAGAAATTGTCGTCCCTTGTATTATATATTAAAAAAACGATACAAGCCCCTGAATCAGTACCGGTTTGGGGACTGATTTAACGAATTACAAAAAGACAAGTTGATTTTACAGAAAATTCAGTCCTTGTTTGTACAACAGTATATAATTTTGAAGGTCTTTTGTCAAAATTTAAATCATCCCATTTGAAAATGTTTTTTAAATGATGGATTTTTAACCAGATCATTTTAAATAGATTATGTTGTTTGAAAAATCATGTTTAGGATTTTATTGGCACAGATAAATTCAGGGTTAAACTCTTTTCGTTACAAGACAAGATTCTAATTATTTGCCTTTAATGTTTTTTTTTATACTGTAATAGGAATTGTTACTTTCTATGAGATGCATATATATATATAATATATATATATATATATATATATATATATATATATATATATATATATATAAATTCAATAAACTGACGACGACGACGAACAGTGCAAAACAAGTATCTAACTAGCCTGAGCGCTTTCGACTCTTAATGAGTCTTTTTCAAAGGCATATACAAAACATAGACAAAACAAACAAATAAAACACAAAAACCATTGTTTGCAAAACTCTAAAACTCTACATGGTTGTTTCTACATGAATTAAACCTTTAGATGTATTATGTCTCAACCAGCCTATATCAACTTGTTAGATACTAGTTTTGCACTGTATATATATATATATATATATATATATATATATATATATATATATATATATATATATATATATATGCCACATACATTAAAAATAACATGGCATTTAAAGTGTTGGTATAAAATAAATTAATATACCAATACTATTGGTATATCAAATTGTGATCCGCACAAGGCGCAATAATACGCATATATAAACATTCACGCAACCGTGTGCTATTGATTCTAAATCAATGATGAATTTCCACACATTAATCATTAGTGACGTATAAAAATAACGATAAAAAGTGTTAATAGTCCCCTTTGTCTAAATGAATTTAATATAGTACACAATTTCATCGCAATCCTTTCTGCTTTCTGTTCCCCCTCCCCTCTCATGCATATCGGAACAAAACTACGCAGAAATCTGGAGTGAGAGATAAAAAGTTTTTGCGTTGGATGAAAAATTTGAAATTGAAACTTACACCAAATAATCTACAAGAATATGGTTCGTCGTAATGGTATACGTGCACTTTCCTTGGGATTTATGTACTGTGTTTACATAATCAATGATACAAATTTGCAAACCCTGTCGACATCATACTGTAAATTTCTCGGTTACGTGGAACATATACTGTGATGTATTTAATCTTGTGTTGTTGTTGTTTCTTAAACATATTATAATGTTAACATGTATCCTTTTATTTTTCATGTGAATAATCATACTTGTATTTTTGCAGTTTCTAAATATTTAAGAATTTCAATTAAAAACCGTCTTAAGAATAATGAGGTATATTACGCTTTCCTAAATGGTAGTGGGAAATTACTGAATACAGAAAATACTAATAATTTATGAATAAACTCTCTACTACGACTAATAATAATAACATTATTATTATTATTATTATTATTATTATTATTATTATTATTATTATACCGGTTTCCATTAAGACCATATGAAGAAAAAGTTCGTTATCGAGATAGATTGCAAAAGAAAAGTTTAATGGCTTTACTTGTGACTTGTCATGAGTTTATAGTCCAGAATGGGGAACAATCGGTACCACAGAGTGAGAATAATAAGGTACTGTGACGAGAATATTAATTTTGTACTAATCAGTCATATATATGACGCAAAAATCCCTAATCTGGAATTTCTACCTACTACAATCAAGATATATTACATTACAGTTTATGTATATTTGTATGTATGTATGCATGATAGATTGCTAATTAGGAAACCTCGTAAAGGGGTAGGTACTGTAAGGGTCAAAAGCGGCCCTTAATCAGATTCAGATGAAAATGATGTAGATAAAATATGGCCTTTTCTCTTCCTTAGATACGTATTTCATTTTTATCTAAGACCGGTTTTAATAAAGGAAAGCAAACATTAAATAACCAATGGTTTTCTATTCCGTTGTGGTACCCATACTCGTCAACTATAGATAAGTTGGCTTAAAAGGTCTTAGCACGAAACATATCAACAATAATTGAACTTTTGTTTGGAACATTGCCTAAATGATGAGTATATTTCATTGAGACTGGCTTGGTTACTTGCGACACCTGTTTTCGTTTTCATTTAAACTCTTTCGCACAGGTTTGTTTAGTACTGACCTGCTGTCATAATCTTGACAGAATTGCCCCAGAAAAGACAATTTATTTATTTCTTAATCTTTTTCTTCATAAAACTAAGTGCATACAGCTTGTACATTAATTATAGTCGAATATTGATATTGTTCACACACAAAATTACAAATATTCCAAATGTCAGCGACGAAAGCCGTTTTGTTTCTATGTGTCTTTCTTGAAAAAAGCTTACTTTATGTTATTTTTAATTCGAAACACGCTTTCCTTATTGAGATGGCTGATCTACAAATTAGATATATTTATTGAATTTGTATGAGAGAGAGAGAGAGAGAGAGAGAGAGAGAGAGAGAGAGAGAGAGAGAGAGAGAGAGTAAAATAGCAATAAACTATTCATGTGCGCGAGGCTCTTGTTCGACATATAAAGAACGTCTTTTTACTACACACCGAGGATATAGGATTTTATACATTTTTTTTCAAGACGATGAGTACATAGGCACCGGCTTCTTATTTTATATCAAATTGGTCTCCGAAATGGACGGAATGACAAAAACAATAGCAAGTCACATTTATACAAATATAATTGTTCCCTTTCGCACTGCTTCCCTTTTCCATGAGTTTGTTATCGACATTACTGTGGCGTAACCAATTAGAATTCAACATTGTCTCATTAAGCTTTTATTCTTAAATTCAGGGTAGTTATCCATTAAGGTCGCATATATTCATTGATTCATATAATCAGGAAAAGGCTTTAAATTTCGTTGCGGAGAAATTCGTGCCATATTATTGAATATTTTTCCCCTTTCTCTTAAAGTTGATTTTAGATTGTACTTTAAGATAATGTAAACATTTTGACATGGCCTTTTGACCTTGGTAGTTTCTAGGAGCAAACTTGCTTACAGTTTGGTGTAATTTTCCATGAAGATGATTTAGTTTTCTTCAGCAAAATATTATTGTGACGTAGGTCAAATGTACATAAATAAAATAGGCTTTGTCAACAACGTTTTCATTCCTAATTTCATAGCAGTCTTCCAGAATCTATGATCAGTGCTTTTAGTTGTATTCCGTTATAATTTGAGAGGAATTATTTATCTCAACTATTTATTGGAATTACAAAAGGTTCATTACCGTTTGGACTACAACTTTGTTTTGGGTTTATTGAGGACTTATTCAAAGACTCTCTAGATTATATCATTGAGATACATCAAGACTATTGGTACAAAAGATCACTAAAGATTGAAATTGATTATGAATGCCACTGCAATTCATTCGGAAGGCTCTATACTTGTATACTTGTGATAGAATGTTTAAGGTTATTTGGTATTTTATTCGCAATACTGTAAGTCCTTTTTTTAAATTTCACTTTGTTTTCTAGGAAACCAAATTATTTGATGAATTTTATTAAACTTAGTGGTTTTGCTACTTAGTTTAAGACCATAGATTCGTAACAATCATATCATAATATTTATATATAGAGAGCATTTTGTTGACCTTACCGCTACTGTATTCATCGTTTATTTTGCTACATCATGCGACGGAAATAAAAATTAGATGCATTTCGGAAGAACACACTGATCCCGGGCTGGCCTGTTCGGGTATAATCAACAATTTTATAATATGCATATGTCCTCGCTGCAAACATTTAGAATTTGTCAATTAAGTATTTGAAATGAATCCCGGGAGACCAACGTAGCTTTTCTCTAATCAAATAATGTGTAGGGAAGGATACAAATCGATAAGAGCTCTCTCCAGCCTATATTTGTTCAGTAAACTAACTCAAATTATCAATGCAACCAACGTCCCCACAAGATAAATCAATTGAAAGGTAAATTCTTTGATTTTAGTAATGATGTTTGCACAGACTTGGCAATACTTCCTGTTAGGTGAGCTGTGAGATAAGTTTTTAACTGCTTTCAGACCAAAAAGCAAATATATTTTTGAAAAAAACCCGGCCTCCTTGGAGAAACAAATGATTAATTTTTTTCCATAGAGAAAAATGCTAGTCAACCGGGTTTGTGCATATCCTCTCTGACTTTTGCACAATCGTTTATGATACACGGTTATATGAGCATATTACTGATATGATCATTTCCTGCAACTAGAATGCGATTCACATTCATATTCTTTAATCGCATGTATGTATATATATATATATATATATATATATATATATATATATATATATATATATATATATATATATATATATATATATATATATATATATATATATATATATATATATGTAGTTTCGTGCATTTTGTTGTGACTATCTGTGGAACAAAGTTAAAAATCACCACTACTATATTTTCCATTATTCCTGAAACTAAATTTTATATTTACGAATATCGAATTTTAAAAGAATATAAGATGACAAAATTAGCGTGTTTAGCTTAGATGTTATAACCAATCATTTTATGCAATGAAGGTTTAATTATAAAAATAGAAGAAACATGACTACTTAGTTAAACATATAGTTTACTATAGCGAACTAAAGTAACTTTGTAATGTAGGGCACTATTTTGGGTATAAAAGTTTATGATTTTGTTCAGGTATTTTTAGCAGGCTCATTTGGATAAATTATATTATGTCAATTGGCAACATTTTTCACATATAAACAGATTAATCAAAATATTATCAAATAGTTATATTTAAAAAAATTTCTAGAATTTTGGGAAAATATTCACAACCGCAAATTCACATAAAGATGAAATAATCATTAACTACACAGAATATGATTTTCTTTTTTTCCAAATTTTGTTTTCTACGATTTAGTGTATTAAGTGTAAATTGGGTTTACGAATTTAGTGGGAATAAGATGATATATTAGCGGATGATTTTAGTAGATTTCCTGCTTCCACGTTTCCTCGCTAGTATCGGTTGTCCCATATAATACAATACAGCAAGATGATTTCTTCAGAATATGGATATTTTTAACACCTAGGGCGATGTTGGTAATGAATCTGTCGACGTAGTCATACAAACGAAATTGAAGAGAGGTCAGTTTAAGGACGGGGGTTATTGTATCAGAAAGGGTTGTGGCTGCCAAGAAAATTATATTACCAGCCAGAACCAGAATACCATTTATGACCAACTGTAAAACATGTGAATAATGCTAAATGATGGCATACAAGTTAATAGAAATGCTACTTAGCAGTGGATGGACACAAAGGGATATCTTGCCCAGTTTCTTAAGCCATTGCGAGGCATATGGTTCACTGTTCGTCAAAGTGTATGTCATCATTCTACATTAACACAATTTAACATATTGCATTAACATCCACTAAAAGGAAACGGATATTATTAGCAGTGAATGGTCACAAAATTTGCTGAATTATTATTACGTTAGTGATAATGAATAGCATAAAGGTTTATATTATATTCATACGCTTTCATGCAAAATATTTTTAAGTTTATTGGTTTCAATTTTCTGAACTATGGAAACAAATTATGTACATATGAACTTTAATATTTGCAACCCATGTGTGCATATATGGGCAGAGAATACTAGTGCTTCCAATTAGTTACCGACACATTGGACATAGTCTCTATGAATACCTCCAAGGACCAGGAGGAGATCTCAATTATTATTAGATAGATATTAAGAGAGCGACACGGGTCCAGACCTGACGCAGATTGCAGGACTGTGAAGACATCATCAAGGGCATATTTTTAAGAATGTGAAATGACTTGTCAGGACCTGCTGTTAGAAATATGAAACAAAACTTAAACATGAAAATATATTTACTGTCGTCATTTGATCAGGTTAATTTTAAAACGTGTACTCGAAATCTGTTGCTAATAAGCTCTTGTGCAAAAGAATTAAACTATGTATTATCATAATGTCTCAGGTGTTTGTGAGAATTGTATGCAAACAAAAGTGCTTCAACTCCTTATTAATATTTATTTTGTGAAGGCTATTTAATTTTATATTTTTAAGAAGATGCATACATGAGTTTGAGATAATGAAGAATTTGACAGACTAATTTCAAAAGTAAATATATCATACGAGAATCTCATTGTCCGCTTACCTCTGGTGTGCTAATGTAATGCAGACATTCAAATACATGTCAACTGCATGCAGTGTATACAAGCTTTGTTTGCTGTTTGAGCAAACTTGTAATAATAGCGAACATGCGCAAATAATGTGAATACATTAAGATGAATTCATTGATTTCACATATGTTTCTAATACTTCTTGACCTTGTTAAATAATTTTAGTTTTGTTCCTGTTAGCTTTCTCTTTATACTCCTACTAGCTGAGATTTCTTTCTAGTCTCTACTTCATTCATTTCATGAACATTTTGTTGCCCGGCTATTGGTTCACAGTGTGTGACTCCTAGATTGTGAGTTAGCAAATTTTTATGTAGTAAACTATACGGATCTAAAATACAGGCATAACTACAGATACATGTTTCAATGAGTAACAACAGAATAGTAAATTCCTTCCAATACTTTTTAAAGCAAATGCTCATTTCACTGAGGCAATTTAAAAGTACTGAAAATGAGCAGGGACATAACTGTTCTTTCAGGTCCGATACACCTACAAAATCTTTCGGTCGGAGCATACCTTCCGGATCAAATATGAAATACAAAGTTTGAAGATGCGTCAAAAAAAGCAAGGAATATATAAGTGATCATGATATTGTTATGTATATTTAATTTGCACTTTTGTTAGTTAGTTTTATAAAGAAATTTTATTTCTTGACATGCTACAAATTGTCTCTTAACAGAATTATCTAACAATTCCTATTCATTTTAATTTATTTCATTAATCCTACTACGTTTCAGCCACATATTAGGAGAGTACACATAAAATCAATGGCAGCAAATCTGAAATATTTTCCGTAAAATAGATTATATGAAGCTGAGTAAATCCTGCATGTTAAATTAGCGAGTATTACAGCTAAGTTTTAGGTACAATATATCCCTTGTATGGAATATATCAAGGGCAAAAAGTTGAAAAGAGTTAAAGATGATAATGCCACTTTGTATTCCTATTTTAAACTGAAACTGAAGTCACAAACGTACACAATATGAAGATGAAATACACAATAAAATTTTTAGTTTGGGCTAAATCTATGTTGTGGATTTGAAGTAAAGAATTCAAAGATTCCTCAGGGGATGAGATGTATTTTAAATATATTATCTTTTCTAAATTTGATGATGTCACATTGTTTGAAGTTATGATATTATTTGGAATAAGAAAAGTTACTTTATGTTTCGTTATTGTTAAGTAGAATTTACGCTAATTAGATAATCATTTACCAATAAGAACGTTTGTTTCAGTGAGAAGGCATAAAATTGACCGATGAGAAATTTAAATAGTAAATATGGCCCCTATTAAGATAAGGTCATGCCCACCTATCCTTGATATTAAGTTTCGAGTCTACTAAACAAATACAAAGTCCTCTAGTATATTCCCTAACTCTCACAAAAGGTGGGTATCCAAGAGGCGTGAGATACTGTATTAGGTGATAGACTGGCTTATTGCCTACATTTTATTAGCTACTACACAAGAGACGAAAGCTCTATATTTGTGTTACAGAGATTATGGGGTAGGGTGACGTCATGCATCGTCAATTTGTGTGAAGTGCTTGTGGCAACTTTGCAGCAGAAGGTGTAGAAAATATTGCATTCAGAAATTAATAACAAAGCATATTTCTCCTGGTGCAACACATAATGGTTGTAGGTTGTGTCGAACGTACACAACAGTTGAGTCACTTGTGTACATGTGAGATTACGTTGATCTAGATGATTCACTTACAGAAGTATAGATTAAAAATGCTGACTTAAAGAAATTGTTTTTGCCTGATGGTGTTCCTGCTACATCTATAACAAGGAAAGCACATTGTAAACTGTAATAATGTTGCGATACAATTGTCTTGAACTAAGTTACAGAAAGAAGCAAAATAAATAAATCTTGTAAATGTCAATCAAGAATTTAATTCTCTAAGTTATAATACCTTACACGTGACATATTTCACTTTACGTCAAGACCAAACATAAGCCACGGAGTCAAATATTTACTCCATCTCCATTCGATCTAAGCCTATATCAGTATCTTCTACTTCCATCAATTCCTCTTTCTCCTCTTCGAAGTCCATGACTCCCTCTTCCGTATTAAAACATTCTATCTCCATCTCTACTTGAACGATATTATGAATAAGAAATTCATTATAAAGAACCACATTAACCAAATGTGGTACTAGTAGAAGCAAATAATTTTCAAACATGAAAGAAGGAAACATGGAAAGGACAATAAATCCATACGTATTGGTGGGGAAGGGATCAGCCTAAATTATTGTTTAGTTTTCGTAGTTCTTACATAATCTAATTTATATTCACATCGTAGTAATCGTGGATTTTAAATAATTGTAAACATGCAATGTCAACGACGTAAATATCAAATAAACATCAGACATGAATTATAAGGAAAATAATTTAAATGCTGTTACGTGTCTAAGCTCATACAAAGTAACAAAGAAAATAGTGAAGAAAACAAGCTTTTCAAAATTTAACAAATAATTTATTTCCCTAGAAAACAAGGTAAAAATAAGAAAAAAGACTTACGGTTTATGAATCTAATCCAAAATTAATCCTAGAATTAATGAATATAACTCCTATTAAAAAGTCCTAAGTGAATCACAGTTCGAATCCCGATGAAGTTCCAAGATGGAAGGTGATGACGTCCTCTATAACCTCTTTTGTGTTGACTTGTCAACAGTTCTTTGTTGAATCACCAAGATTAATAATCAAGCTTTAGAATTCAGAATAATTTCCAATGAATGTCTTTGTCCAAGAATTCGAATGAGCACAAGTGGTTTCCAGGGAGAATAAATTATTAATACCCAAAAATAGAAAAATTCAAATCAAACTGGCAACAACACAAAATACCTTTCAGCTCAGAAGGTATTAATTACTACTGACTTAAACTATAATAACATGTGTTAATAAGCCCAACTGATACGAAAAACAAAGTCCCCGATGAGGGTCAATCCTCTGGGAAACCCCATTTGACACATATTATTTCACACGTAAGCGAGATATGACCTTGACTGAAAATCAGTGATTTCTTCTCTGAGAATGAATTTTAAAAAAAAAAAGTAAAAAAAGTTATTTACATTACCGGTGTTACTGGTACAAGATTTAGGTCACCGATTTATACAATGTAAAGAAGCTACTGGCTTGTTTACAGTCAAACAGAACTGAACTGAATTTTCTGGACAAAATGTCCAATCCAGTGAATAAAGTTATCATTACAATAGCAAGTAATGGAATAAAATAAAACTATCACAAATTTAAAACTAACAAACAAGTAATTAAAGTACATATACGTAACACTTCCCCCATAAACAAAAAGAAATATTTATGTAATAAGCTTTCTTTTTACCATATGATAATTATACATGAGGTAAACAAAATTACATAAGAAGAACTCTTATGAATTATACAAAGTGTACATGAAAAAATACTTTTATACACGGGAAAGTGCATCTGCTATTAATTGTCTTTTCCTTTGATGTGCCTGATTTCAATATTATATTCCTGTAACAAGAAAATCCACCTTAATAATCTCTGATTGTCATTTTTCAACTTGTCGATGAAAGTAAGGGGTTGTGATCACTAAACACAACAACCGGAGAAAGAGCTGAACTAATGTAAACTTCAAAATGCTGTAATGTCAATATCAAGAGCAAGCATTACTTCTCGATTGTTGAATAATTCCTTTGGTGTTTATTAATTTCTTCGAAAAATAGCACACTGGATGATCAACACCATTGCTATCTTCTAGAATCAATACTACTCCAACCCCAACATCACTTGCATCAACACATAGTTTAAATGACTGACTGATATTTGGAGCTGTAAGAACTGGTGCACTTTTAAGTATGGCCTTTAACTTATCATTTTTCAGTCCGCAGAAACTTGTTTTTCTTACTCAACAAATTTGTCAGGGGTTCAGCAATATTATAAAAATTGGAACAAAATTTCCGATAGTATCCAGCCATACCTAAAAATCTCATCAGTTACTTTTTACTGACAGGCACAGGAAATTCAGAGGTAGCTTTGACATTAGCATCTATAGGTTTAACTTGTCCATGTCCTACAATATCCCCTAGAAATGTTACACAAGCACGGCAGAACTCACTTTTGGATAAGTTGATAGTCAAAGTTGCATCAGTGAGTCTGTCAAATAATTTCCGAATTGTGGCTAGATGTTCTATCCAAGTATCGTTGTAGATGTTTGACATAATCGATGTAAGCATCACGATTATCTAGACCAGAGGTAATCATATTCATCAAACGTTAAAAGGTACTTGGAGAACCCTTCATCCCGAACGGCATCACTTTATATTGATAAAGCCCATCTGAAGTCACAAATGTCGAAATTTCCTTTGCCCTTTCCGTTAGTGGAATTTGCCAAAATCCTTTCAGAAGGTCAAGCTTGGTGACATACTTGGCATTTCCAATTTTATCAATGCAGTCATCGATTCTTGGTAATGGAAATGAATCTGTCTTTTTCACACTATTCACCTTCCTATAATCAGTGCACATACAGAAAGTTTTATTTGGTTTCGGAACAAGTATGTTTGGTGAACTCCAGTCACTTTTACTGGGCTCTATGAAATCATTCTCCAGCAAATACTGAATTTCTTTTTTCAAGTATTCCTGTTTGAGAGGGTTCATCCTGTATGGGTGTTGTTTCTCAGGTTTGGAATTCACAATTTCAACGTCATGAAAAAATTTGTTTGTCCTTGTGGGAACATCTGGAAACAAGTGCTTATATTCAAATAATAACTGTTTAAGTTCATTCCTTTCTTGTTGTTGAAAATGTGAAAGTTTCTGGTCCAGATTGAATTCCTTCACTTAAATCCTCAGTGAGTGGGACAGGTACAACTAAATTAATTGCATGATGCACTTTGCTATCTTTCTCAATGTACTCCTTTAACATGTTAATGTGGCAAAATTGTTTTTGTTTTCGCCTCCAGGAGTATTTGTGATATAATTTAAATCATTTACATTCTTTTCAACTGAGTACGGTCCATACTACTTGTCCTGAAGAGGATTTTGTGGAATGGGCAAGAGAGCCAGAACTCTATCACCAGGCTTAAAACTCCTTTCCATTGAGTTTTTATCATATCTTGATTTCATTTTTGACTGAGTAGAGTGCAGATTCGCTCTTGCAACCTAACAACTCTTTGCCAATTTATACTTAAAATGGAAACATAATAAAGAAGATTGAGTTCAGTATGTTCATTGTAATGAAGTTTCTCTTTCAACAACTTCAATGGTCCACGCACAGTATGTCAGTAAACTAGTTCAAATGGACTGAATCCTAAAGATTATTGAACTGACTCCCTAACAGCAAACAAAAGTAAATGAATGCCTTCATCCCAATCTTTATCCGTATCAAAACAATAAAGTCGAATCATATTTTTCAAAGTCTGATGAAATCTTTCTAAACCCCCTTGGCTCTCAGGGTGATAGGCAGAAGATTTAAATTGCTATCGAAACTATCAATATTCCTCTAGAACGTCATCGTAAATGGTTGCGGCCATATGGGCTATCGGGCCTATTCTACATTAGTCGGATAAGTCAACCCCACCCCCGAATAAGTATTGATACTGATGGACAATATATTGGTGTGATATCACGTGTTCATTACAATGTGTAATTTTGCTGTATGCTGATCTTTCATGAACAAACCTACATACACTTTAGACACATACCGGTACTTTGTAACAGCCATATCTGGCGCGAAATTAAAAATGGCCACAGGACAGAGGAATGTGCTATTCCACGTGGATTTACAAGTCAACAAATATAGAATTTTCTCCGGAAATATAATGTACATGCCACCAAAAGAGCCCTTCAGCCGATGATAGCTCCCCAGCCACAAGCACTAGCGGCAAGGATATGAAATGTACACCTATGTGTGCAACCAGACCTGGCTGCAGATTTTTGCATGATTTAATGAATATGTGATATCATCCCCTAAACCGCTAATCAATATCACCATGTGTGATGGGCTGATTTATCGGCCTAATTATAAATCTCTGAGACCAAACGGGGTACGGGCTTATTCTACATGTCTGAGACAGTAAGGCGCATCAGGCCTATTCTACATGTCTGCTACCGCATTGCGTATAGGGACTATTCCACATGTATGTATACACTACATGGGAATATTCTACATGTCTGACACCGCACTGAGTATGGGGCCTACTATGCATGTCTGAGACCGTGTGACATATAGTTCCTATTCTATACGTCCGATACCTCGTGTGGTATCTGGCCTATTCTACATGTCTTAGACCGTGTATTAGATTGGGCATATTCTGCATGTGTGAGACCGTGTGATATATTGAGCCTATTCTACATACGTGAGACTGTATGACGTATCTACATGTCTGACGCTTTGTGGCGTATTGTTCCTCTTCCACCTGTGTCTCGTAAAATAATTCGACATGAAACTAAACTGAAACTTGTATATATTTGTTTTTATTAGCAACTATCAACTCAAGTAACCACATATTTAAATACGGATTACGTAATAAACCTTATGTGACACAACACATTTTTATTTATCGGTAATAGAAGTACATATTTGTTTCAAAATCATCTTTTTATAATTCTGCATTGTGTTAGTCAATGCAATTAACCCATTACAATGTTAGAAAGTGCTGCATTCAGCGGTCATACCATTAATACATATGTTCTGTTGACATTCACGTTTGACATTTTCTTTTTAAGTTGCATGTGAGGTATGGATGGCAGCAAAAAGACACAATACAAAAGTAATCACCATGATATTTATGTCCACTTGTGTCATAAATGTGCGGACCAGATATATTCTATAGAATAGTTCTTAAGATATTGGTTTTTCTTTACATTAGTTCGACTTTGTTATCTATCCACAGTTGCTTCTTATCATTTCTATACACGTCAGCCTGTATAGCAATTGCATATCGTAGCCGGTTTAGACAATAGTTTGCTCTATTTCTGATTATATCTTCATAAGTATACCATAAAACTATCTCCCATTTGAGACGATGTTACATATAAAGATTAATATTGCATATTTTACTCTTGAACATATCCTTAATGCTTGTATTGATTTTCTCTCTTTTCTAGGGAGTTGAAACAAATTATCATGGCCCACTCAAAATGAAAAACATCTCCTTCACCGATTCCTCAGAGGAAAATTTAATTCCAGTGCCTTTATTCAGTCCATGTGAATTGCTTTCATACTTGTGAAGCATTAAGTGGTAATGGGATGTGAGTATTCGCATATGGATCTGTAATTTCGAGTAGTCTGATACAGTTTCTAAGGAATTGCACGCACAGTTGCAAATCTTATCTAACATACGTATATATAAATTATTTGTGATCTAATGTACTAATTTTAATTATTATCTTTTAAAGTATGATATGTTAACAAACATTTGCTAGAATTGTATATTTCAGTCATTTGTGATCAGCGTGCAATTACTCTTATCCATCAGAAATCAACTATTTAATAAGGATACAGGAGTTGTGTCCCTTTTACATGACAAGTATAATTTTATTGTAAACATACGCTAGTTCCTCCTATTTAATAACTTAACACTATTGCTTGTGCATCATGTTGCTTTAAGAGATTCCTTACACTTAATGAATTCAGCAAGAAACAAACAAATTCGAAAGTACTATGAGATAGAACACCACAAACATACCCTGAAAAAGTAATATTTACAACTGTTTACAATGCTGACAGGTTCACATGCATGTATTCGTCTTGCGTTTTAAAAAACAATCGTCTTGGAAATAAGTATCAAATGTGCGTGCCATTTGTTATAATTTCTGCAAACGATGCAATTATTTTATTACCGTCATATGTTCCTAAACACACAAACAAGATTTTTAACCCAGGATGAAACGTTCAGGATTTGCACCAACTAATTAAATGCAGAAAGTTACAAAAGTCTAATACTATAACAACAGTAAAATGATGAATATCCATACAAAACAAAGAAGGAAAACAGTTGTGGTAATATTTATCATTTCCAATATTCTACATGAAAAAGTAAATGTTTGCTTGCGAATTTTCAAATTCTGGCAACAGTCTGAGAATTCTAAAACCTGAACAGAGGGTTAATGACCATTTATTGACTTTATTAAATGTTTGTACAATAACCATTTTTAATCCTACTTCGCCCATTACCAGTTTCCATAAGCACTATAATTTTGCAACATTGAACTTAACAACAGCAATCTTTGAACTAGATCAAAATTGTCATGTATCTATTAAACCTTCACATCTAGTGTTTCTTTACAATTAGTATGGTTATTACATCATCAATGTGAGTGGTGTCCATAATTCTAAGCATAATATTTCTTTATGGGAAGTCCAAATTATTTATTTCTCAGCATTTAATTTTCAATCATTTTGAAAACTTCTAGAAATAACAATCCGAAAAAACATGACACATTGCCTCTGCATGCAACATACAAAAATAAGTCTTTCTCTTATAACTCATCAAATTGAAAACTTCATTTCCGTCTAGAAGCTAGTATTTCATTATCTCCTAAAATTTATTTTCATATATATCTCTACATACCAATATTAGTTTTAATAACACTGTAGACAGAAACTAATGTAAGTGATTGTTGTTCCAAAAGAGTAATAATTGATTTTGAATCCTTTTATAACTGTATATTTGTATGCATATTTGTATATGTATATATATATATCTGACTGCCTCGCTTGTGGGAAGGCCCCTGGGAGCGACGGCATCCCACCTGAAGTCCTCAAGAACGGGAAACCAGCACTACTCCAGCCCTTGCACGAACTCCTCTGCCTCTGCTGGGAACAGGGACACATCCCCCAGGACGTGAGAGACGCCAACATCTTCACTTTGTACAGGAACAAAGGAGACCGCAGCGACTGCAACAACTACCGGGGCATCTCCCTCCTCAGTATCGTCGGAAAGGCTTTCGCACGTGTCGCACTGGTGCGCTTGCAGACCCTAGCCTCCCGCATCTACCCAGAATCTCAGTGTGGCTTCCAAGCCGGCCGGTCAACTGTAGACATGATCTTCTCACTGCGCCAGCTGCAGGAGAAGTGTCATGAGCAGCAGATGCCCCTCTACATTGCCTTCATAGACCTGACAAAGGCGTTTGACCTGGTCAGCCGGAGCGGACTCTTCAGGCTCCTGGAGAAGATCGGCTGCCCCCCACTACTGCTCGCTGTCATCACATCGTTTCACCAGAACATGCAAAGCACAGTGTGCTTCAACGGCGCAACATCAGAGGCCTTCCCAGTCAGCAGTGGAGTGAAGCAGGGCTGTGTCCTTGCGCCAAGCTGGTATGTCGCCTCTCCCACGCCTGCAAAGAGTTCGGACTGACCATCAGTTTGAAGAAGACGAATATCATGGCGCAGGATCCAGACTCCCCTCCAACCATCACCATCGATGGGTACAACCTTGAAGTTCTTGAGAACTACACATACCTTGGGTCCACCATCTCCAGCTCACTCTCCATTGATGCTGAGGTGAACGGCAGGATTGCCAAGGCAGCAGCAATTATGGCCAGACTAAACCAGAGGGTCTGGAACAACTCCAACCTCACTGAGAAGACCAAACTGCGCGTCTACCAAGCCTGCGTGCTCAGCACTCTCCTCTACAGCAGCGAGGCATGGACCACCTACACGAGCCATGAAAGGAAACTCAACAGCTTCCACCTGAGATGCCTGCGGCGCATTCTGCGCATCCAGTGGCAGGACAAAGTACCCAACACTGAGGTTCTGGAACGCGCCAGCATGAACAGCATGTTCACCATCCTCAGCGAGAGGCGCCTTCGCTGGCTTGGCCACGTCAAGAGAATGGATCCAGGCCGCATTCCCAAGGACCTGCTATACGGCGAGCTAGCAGAGGGCACACGACTGACTGGACGGCCACGTCTGCGTTACAAAGATGTCTGCAAGAAGGACATGAAGACGGCCAACATCAACGTCAACAACTGGGAGAGCTGTGCTGACGACCGCTCCGCCTGGCGCCTTGCTGTCAGACAGGGCGTTCAGAAAGCCGAGGAAAGGATAAACACAAACCTCGCTACAAAGAGAACCAGGAGAAAGGCGAAACAACAACAGCCTCAACAAGCATCAACGTTCACCTGCAGCAAGTGCAACAGAGACTGTCACTCTAGGGTCGGACTCTTCAGCCACTCGCGAAGGTGCAGATAGAACACCCAACCGGAAGCTACACCATCGTCTCTCGAAGACGGACGGATGCCGACGATATATATATATATATATATATATATATATATATATATATATATATATATATATATATATATATATATATATATATATATATATATATATATATATATATATACAATTTAATTTTCTTGTTGATTAAAAAATTTGCAAATGCAATACGATATGCATAGTATCAAAATTAAATCAGGTCAATTACATATTCATAACAACATTTTACATGCATTGACTTATCTGCATGAATTGCATTAGAGTGTTTCAGAGGCAGAACAGAGAAAATTTGCCACATCAAGAAGCTAGCGCTGAAAACATTTGTGACATAACAACGTTATGTTTATGCAGAGGCAGGAGAGAAATAAAGATGTTTCAAAGTATCTGGTAGGAAAATGATGATTTAATGCGGCTGAGCAATTTTATTCCCATGAAACACGTATAAATTCATTACCTTTGCTATTAATAATAATATATTATTTGATTATCCCTGTTGTACTGTCAATGAATATTTAAGAAGAAACAAAACCCATTTGAGGACAGATGCAATATGGAAATGTTTCTAAACTATGTAATTCAACAACATTATCGCCTATTGTTTCCTTCTGGACCATTTTATACATTCTCATCTTTTCAGATGTTACTAAGCTACTATAACTGAATATAAAATATAAAGATACAAAATTTTAGTTTATTCTCAAAAGTCAAATTACTTCATAGCGTGATAAACCTTAAGTTATGGAAATAAGTGTTTAGCGTCTTTTCGCATAAAAAAAAACATACTGTGCATATTTGGGCATTTTTATTTACAAAACATGCATTCGCTTTTTTGGAATTAAGGAGCAACCATTGTTCTTCTGAAGGTTTTCACCGTAATAACTAGTTAATACTTATTCTTCATCACTTATAATTCAAGATGATATTTGTTCTGATTAAGAAGAACCAGATAATGTCTCTTTTGTAAATCTGTTTTAATTCACTTGTAGCACGCATTATGTAGCTTTTTGATAGCTTCGAATCACTGCTTTTTGCGGTTATTTCAAAATATCAGTTACCCGCCATTCAACCTATAATTTTCAGCATTGAGCCGCCTTTTAAAAGCAGTGATGTATTGGTTAAGTGGTATTTTATTTAAGAACCCCGATAGAAAAGTGATAAACTGCATTCAGAAACTTGGAACCAATATTTTAGAGCGATTATCTTGTATATGCCACATTAAAACTTTTCACGCATGCATACACACACACACACACACACACACACACACACACACACACCATACGAACAAGTGCCAGTACAAATTTCACTAGGCAATAAACACCTCATTAACTGAATCACACTTTACTAAGTGAGCTATACTTAATTAACCGATACATATTTATTAAGATTGTTGTTATCGTTATTGTGCATGTTCCAGTAATAGGAGTATTTGTGTTTGTGGTGAAAATGTTGGTGGTAGTTACAAGAACACCACAAACATAGCAATTACAACTAATTCTACTATTACTACCGCCATGACTATTACTACTTCGACTACCTTGCATACTGATTATTATTTTCATTATCGGCCTTGCAATCTCCTAAAAATATTACTTGATAATTGCATGCAACATTCGCAGAAATATCAATTTATTGTACCTATATATTTTACAATTTAAGTTCTGATTTTCACTCATGCATTCATCAAACCCATTCCCATTCATACAGCCGCATAAGCCAGCTTTCATAACCACAAATCCATCCACTCATCTATCATCTGCCTTCATATCTGCCGCACAAAGGAGACTACCTACCTATCTGCATTCATACATATCAGATTTTCACTCACTATTATATTGCATTGACAGGTCACGTACATATTGAAAAGGTAAATGGCGTATTCAGTTTTATTTTAGAATTACAATAACTATTTACGGTTATTATATAGAACGATAAGATGTATGTAATCACTGTCATACATTTATTATAGTTTCATACACAGGTTCTTCAGAACAATAATATACCTATAAAGAATACATGTGCTGAAACACAGGACATATGCACACTTTTATTATTGACCCATTTTCATTTTTAAAACGTTGACTACCAAAACGTTTTTAAAAAATCATTAGCCAAAACAATACTATCCCTCTACTAAAATATATTTGTCAAAAGTCAGCACTCTGCTCACCCAAATAATAAATATAATTTAATAGCAATCATAACCCCAATTATGTTTCTTTGATGAAGCCAGCTTTATATCACCCACACTATAATATGACACTTGCGACATTGTATTTGCTTAGTCATACGATTTAACGTTTACTTTACTTTCTTGAAAGCTACCACACCACGATATAAAAAAATTTGAATGTATGATTTCTAAGCAAGTACCCCAGTATTTAAACAAATTGTAACGTATATTGTTATACTATGGTCAAAAGTGACACTGGACCACGTATAGGCATAAAGCAATTAGGCGCAAGACGAACAAAAAATCCTGTCCACGAGGACAGTCAGGTGCACCCATAAAGGATTAAAAAGACGAACTATTCATGCAAACTAATATTTCGATGACAGAAAAGAAAAGGCCCATAACAATAAACGTAGAATATAAATACTAGTAATATGATATGATAATTTCTTCAGCAGTTAGAAAATTGGGTAAAATAATCTGTCACTGAAAGAGGTAAATGAGCCTGATAAAGTATGAAAATATTGTTAACTATTACTAATAATACTATCATAGAGTAGCAAACTCCATAATCGTATAACACAACCAAAGTGCAATTACTTTCATAGAGTAGAAAACTACATAATCGTATGACACAACCAAAGTGTAATTACTTTCACAGAGTAGCAAACTCCATAATCGTATGACACAACCAAAGTGTAATTACTGTCATAGAGTAGCAAACTCCATAATCGTATGACACAACCAAAGTGTATTACTTTCATAGAGTAGCAAACGACATAATCGTATGACAAACCAAAGTGTAATTACTGTCATAGAGTAGCAAGCTACATAATCGTATGACACAACCAAAGTGTAAATACTTTCATAGAGTAGCAAACTACATAATCGTATGACACAACCAAAGTGTAATCATTTTTATAGAGTAGCAAACTACATAATCGTATGACACAACCAAAGTTTAATTACTTTCGAATGTGGAACAAAAGTAGATAAGGAATCAATGTTCAATCATAAGAACGTTCACCATAAGTTGATAAATTGAAGGCTTGTGATATAGTGACAGACTAAAACTGCTAATATACGTTTATTGCAGTCTCCACTGTGAAACAAATGAACGAAATTAAAGTAAATTAAATCAAAGAATATCCCAAGTATGCCTCAGGATTCATTTAAAAGTCCATTGAAAAAGATACCATTTCGAGAAACTAATCAGGATCATTGTATATATTTTCAGGATATTAGGCCCTACTTCTCGACACTAAAACGTAATAAGTTAACTGTTTAGGTTCAGTAGAAGTCTAGCTAACTTCAGTCGGTAAATGTGAAATAAAAAAGAAAAAAGTTGAATGAATAGCAAAAATAACTGACAACACCAATTTATGGTGTCATTGCAGTGCAAAAAGTAAATAACTTACTTTTGAATGACTTCCACTACAACATGATTAAAAAGCGATATATTGTTAGTAAGAAATGCTTAACAACGAATGCGGATTTTTTGTTTATTTATTTGGAAATATAACTTTAACTTCAGAAGCGAGAAAGATAAAATGAATGGTCTACCAATACAAGACTCGTATGGTCTTAGAAGCAATTTGTATGATTTTATAACCATCAGCTATAAAAGGGTGTGCAGGAAGATACAACAGACGTAATCATAAAGAAGGTAACATTAAAAAGTATACGGCTTGTCCATTTCGTAATTTATCTAGAACTCACTTTTACATAAATTTTGTTAGGGCAACCCAGCACGAAATAGAGAATATTATTTAAGTAAAGGTGCGTTAACTTATAATCATGATAAGAGATATTTGGTAGATAATACACACTTCAATATGCATATAGCTGACCATAAGGATTCTATTACGAACGAAGGGAGTTTATGTTTACCAGTTCGTAATCAAAGGGATATCCCACTTTCACCAACAATTTATATATTTTGCTTTAGTTAACACTGAATATTCTCCCGTATCGCTCATTTTCCTCAGATACACTTTTCAATGGCTTCAAATTGTTTCAGTAAATGACCACACTAAATCCAACATCCTTACTAATATCTTTGGGGAATGTTTGATAGTTTGTACTATCACCAACACATATATTCCGTATAGGATATAATGAATGCTAACTTTGTTTGGTTTGTTGCATTTTGTTTTACCTCTTCAAATAACGCCATTCTTTAACCAGCAACAAAGTAGTATTTCCCTGGTTAACACAAATAAGTAAATATAACGATTTGTATAATAGATTGTTATTATCTATTACAATTATATATTCGCATCATCGTCTCTAAACACAAATAGTAAACTGTTGAAGTCTGAACTGAACTGTTGTACAGACAATAAAATCAACATCTTGAAGATAGTTTTACATTCTATTTTTATTAACGCTAATATACAAATGTGTCTTCGCACAATTCGTAGGTCCATATACCATCGTAAAATCAGCAATTATACAGCAGATCTATTTATTTATTTGCTTTCCTCTCATAAACTAACGTTCTTAAAATGGTATTGAGAATATATTAATGTTCTAAATAAAT
>JAECUM010092973.1:0-26920 GCA_016617855.1 Megalonaias nervosa | reverse complement strand
GTGTGTGTGTGTGTGTGTGTGTGTGTGTGTTCTTTGTAACTCCTAGTACATGATTTTGTCTAATTTTGTAACTTTTATTCATGACTGTAAACTTTAGCGATTATCTATTTCTGGAGTTGGCGTTCGTGCATAGAGTCTATTTTAAGAAATTAAATAACGTAAAATTGCAGAGGATCTATAAATAGATGTTTAAGCACGCCTTGACAGTTTAATAATAATAGAATTATTAGTAAATATGTTTACGAAATCGACCCTTCTCACACTGCACAGGTCGGTCAGGTGGTTTCTTAGAAGAATTAAGTTAATTCCCATTGGGTGATTTAAATCATGAGAGTTCTTCCTCAGTGTTGAAAGTTTGCGATTTGTCATGTAGGTAATAGTGATAATATGCGTGTTTTAGCTTTATAGCCTATATATAAGTAACTCGGACTGGGCTGTTTTCTTGTTCTGATTTCTTGTGTTCTTATGTAATATCAAGTCTGCAGACGTGTTTTATGTTGTATTTAGATATTATTTGACAGCAAATGCATTTGTTTGAATTGTTCAGTGGAAATAGAAAGTGCTCATTGGACTATAATATTAGTTTGGAACTATTGTGAATTATTCGATGGAGTTCTGGACAACGCCATTTTGACAACGTCACGATTCTTGGCGGACCAGTACATTTCCGGTTCTGAAATTTATACGGAACTTTTCATTCTTTTGGACTTCAATAGAACTTTTCCTGATTATTTTGGATATACTTTATAATACTGTAACTTCCTCTCACATTTTCATTTTATAATTTCGATAATTAAATAATTTGCAAAGTGTTACAAAAGTTATTGGCTTTTGTTTCCTTTTGTCACTCAGTTCTATTCAAGTCCAAAAGAATCGACTGTTCCAAATGAATTTCAGATCCTCGAATGTACGTATCACAATGACGTTGTCTAGACTTCCTTTGAATAATTCACAATAGTCCCAGAATAATATTCTAGTCCAATGAGGACTTTGTTATTCCACTGAATAATCCTAACAAACGTATCCTCTAAAAGTATCTGAACAGAACAATAAACACATCTGCAAACATATTTCAACATATGAAATTAAAATCCGAAATAGGTATTAATCCAAAATAGGAATGAATCTGATTGCTCGGTTCTCTCCTTATATACACCTTCAAGAGTCTATTACGGCTATATGTCGCAATATACCTCTCATGACAGATCTTGCTACTCAATCTAATATTTCAAAATACTTATTCGTGTGATTTACCTATCCAGTGGGAAATAGCTTAATTCTTCTACAAACCCAATAGCCAGTGAGAAATTACCCCAAAGTTGTCAATAAGGTATTATTATTATTATCATTATTAATGGTCGTAAACACCAACATCAACAACTACTTATAGATCCCACGCAGTCTACACTCTTAATATCTTAAAATGGAACCTATACCTGTATGCAAGATTTAGCTATAGACATTTACCACAATTTACAGTGACGAATAAAATTTACAAAAAGAACATATATAAATAAGAATTAAAATACAAAAGCAAAATAAAGCATCAATATATATTATTGTCACAGTAATGAACAGAGTGAACATATGCGCTTATTAATGACTCTCGAGTATCAGTTTTATTATAAATTATTTACGGATAAATAATCCAGCTGTACATCACCTTCAAATTATGTCCAATTATTACAAAATCCACTTATTTGTACTTTTAGAAATAAGCACATTAGTATATACGGTAAATGTAATTTAAGAAATTTAGACATCAGTATATACGGTAAAGAAACAGAAACATCATATATATGTAGCAAATGCACTTTCAGAGACATAGACCTTTGTCTAGGTGTAAATACGCTTTTAGAAACGTACACATACGGTACATCACTTATAAAAATGTTGTATATGGTATAATACATTCGTCTGTTCGTTAAAATATTGTCTAGTGTATATATCTATGAGTGAATGAAATTCTATGCTGATATACTACCAGGAATTTATACTGTGTCAAAATAATCTATACTACCAGTGAATACGTGTATATACACTCATAGCAACTTTGTGCAAACGACATTCTCGATTAGTAATCGAGCTGTCATCGGCAAGTCCTCATAATTGTTTACAATAACATATACATGTCAGAGTTGGTAAAGTCGATAGTCCATTGATGAAAACACATATTTTATTAACTATCTAAGTTATTTTGATCGTTATTTCATGATAAATAATATAGTATCGACTCGACAAAGTTTATAATGATTTTATTGAATGACCTGTTTGGAAGTACATTAAAAATAAATTAACTTGTGCTGTTCAAATATGGCCAGCATGTTAACTCCCATTGATTACGTATGTTGACAGCATCAGTATAGTAGATACAAACTTAACTATGTCGTAACTTGACAACACGGCATAATATTAGTTTATATATGGGTTGGAGCGGTGGAAAGGCTTGGTTCTGATGTTGTAGGCCACTAACTATTTCGGGCATTCGGACCGGGGGTCCATCTAGGACCTTGAAGGAGTTGAGGGTAAGACCTAACTTACAATGTGGACAGGTCATCAGAATTGAAATGTCCAAATCGTTCACACCAGCGACTGTAGCGATCCCGTACATGTTTCCCCTCTAACTAGAACATTTAAACATTGAGCAAAAGAAGCACTCGGTCCGAGACTTGACTTACACCAAAAATTTGAATAATGACTAGGATCTGAAAAACCCAGTTGCTTTCACAAATATTAATCAGTCGTGGGGACAAATTAAACTTGAGAGCTAAGCTAGGACAAAAGTCTGATAAGTAGACCAAAAAGAAAATACCTATAAAATTTTCTGTGCTTAAAGACTGGTTGTCTAGACAATCTACTTTTACATTACATGAGCAGGCCAAACAAAATTCCATTTAGAAGTGTATATGCACCACAAACGATTTTCAGTTTCAAGCAAATACAATAGGCGCATAAGCGTTTCAAAAGTATAATAATGGCGAGAAACATATTTTGAAAGTAATAGATCTATGCGGAACATACGCCTGGGCTAAGAGATTGTTTTATGGGGGAGTGGGGGGAGGGTGTTCACGACGCTTTGTAAGAGGTTTTTACAAGAATATAAACCAGAATAAAACATACATGTCGAGGAAGGAAGGGAATTGTATAGTCTAAACTTCCAGGAATTATTGGAGAATGAAAATATCGTATACTTTTCCACCTGCTCAGACAAACAATGGGTCGGCAGTAGAGAGGTTCGATCTTCAGTTCCAGTTCTGCAAGTATTTTAGTGAAAACGAAACCAGAAAATAAGTAGATATATTTGAAACCCTTATATATATATATATATATATATATATATATATATATATATATATATATATATATATATATATATATATATATATATATATATATATATATATTCATGCTTCTTTTGACATGTCACCATTTGAAGCGAGCATTGACGAAAATAGATCTAAAGAATAAATAATCTTACAGTCGATATGGAATGCCACAATATTCAATAGCTGAAAAAGTTAGGATCTCACAATAAAAGTATATTGTTGATGAAAGCTGTTTTCCTAATTTTATTGAAGATATTTTTACAAATTAGACAGGAAATTTTAGAAGATTCCTTGGTGTATAACGTACAAGACTGAAATGGAGGGAATCGTGAGAGAATATTTTATGAGGTGGAGTTATCTGCAACCAATAAACAAGATGACGCCTGATTAAGAGTCGTGGCCACACCAGTCCTTGGGTGGTACCGTAATAGTGCTTTAATGGTACTAACAGCCTTCTGAAAACAGATTATATTATATACATGAAACCAATTAAATGGTACGTGTGTTTTGAAATTAAGTCTAGCGATGAGAAGGAATTTTAAATGCAATCTACAAAGCTGCAAACGTTATGGTGAAATCTCACTGGTATAATAATGGAAGAAATGAAGGACTTAGAATGTCACACTAATTATATACGTATGGAATACCACCAAACAAACACAAGTTTTACACAGAAACGTTTTGCTGAATGTTGAATTGAAACAAAAATATAGTACTTTATAATGCAACAGGATTTTCTCGATGTAGAAATATAAAAATCTGGATGAAGCATAAAAAATATGATTTCTAAAATATCAGCACAAATTGTGCATGTGACCAAGAAAGAATTTCATGCAGTGGCACAAATTACGAATTTCCCTTGAAGTGGGATTCCTACAGTAGTATAAATTGCGAATGAACTAAATATAGCATTACTAGAAGAATATCACTGGATTTGCGTGCGGTAAAGAGCCAATTACAATTTTGTATCAAGCGCAGCGGTATTCATGGTGCTCCAAAGCAAAATAATTTAAAACGTTTTGCGAAAATAAAATGGAACTAAAAGAATTATTTCGAAAAAGCTACCAGACTCGTTTACTAATATAAATATAGATATGTGCCTGTACAAATAGAAAGTCAACATCAGCCTTTGCTTGATTTCATTGCTTTTTAAAAACGAATTTTAACCATTATTAAATTAACTTATAACTGAAATAATTACAGAATTAGGCTCAGTAAAATTCCAGCTCGATTTTGCTATTAAACTCGGTAAAATATATGATGGTGGAAAAATAATGAATATAGTTTATTGAGATTGGTATTGCAAAACAACATCAGGATTATATATGAATAATGTTGAAGCCGATAACATTTCCAATGTCTTGAAACAAAATATTTAGTTTTATGACAGAACTGATTATAAAAGTGACAACATACATTAATTAAAAACAAAGTTATTGGTTTTTTCAAAGATACCGTTTTGCTGACAAGGTTGCAAGCACTATATTTTAGGTCTGACATGAACGGTAAAATGGATTCTAGGGTATTAAGGTAAAAAGAATCTAAAATTAAATCTGTACAAAGATAGCCTATTTATTCAAAACTAAAAATCATCAAGAAATGAACTTAATTAGATCTTACCATCATGAGATATCTAATATCACGATAAATAAGGTCGATCTTTTACGATGTAATGATTACCGTAATTTGGAGGATAACATTAGCACTTGCCCTGATGGTGATTAGTTTTTCTTTATTAAACAATCTATTTTATTGATTAAAATCGTCCGAAAGAAGACTTTATATGAAATTGTTCATAATGACTGAAATATACAAATTAATGAAATCTGAAATACAAGGGGACTTATCGGCGTTTTAGGTTTGAATAATTCAGGGTCAAAAAGATATCAACGTGTTAATGATATGATAATACTGTACCTGTTATTTAAGGTAAAGGATTACAAATATACATATTTCCATAAAATGTGTATGTTGTTATGGTGTTATGTATATCTATAACCTTTGTAACTTGGTTCATGACTGTATATGTGTCGTGTGTTTTTTTATTCAGAACTATAAACTGTAATGATCATCTGTAGTCGATATATTAGATAGCTAATTATTTGTACTCAGGTATAAATTCTATTTTCAGATATTAAGAGCGTAGATTGCGTAGGATCCATAAATAGATATTGTCGGGTTTCTAGTGATAAAACCTGTTGACAACTTTGGGATAATTTCTCATTGGCTGGAGGGTTTGGGTCAGGTTGGTTCTTAGAAGAATTAAGTTATTTCCCATTCGATTGGTTAGATCTCGTGAATAGGTATTTTGAAATGTTAGATAGTAGTAACATCTGTCACGTTGGTGTATTGCAACATATAGCCGTAATAGACTCTTGAAGGTGTATATAAGGAGAGAACTGAGCAATCAGATTCATTCCTATTTTGGATTCATTCCTAATTCGGATTATAATTTCATAGGTTGAAATCAGTCTGCAGATGTGTTTGATGTTGTGTTTAGATAATTTGAGAGGAGACATTTTATTAGGATTAATCATTGGAGCTACATGGTGCTCATTGGACTATAATATTATTCTGGAACTATTGTGCATTATTCAAAGGAGTTCTGGACAACGCCATTTTAACAAGTCAGGACTGTTGGCGGATCAATATATTCATAGATCTGAAATTTATTCAGAACATTCAATCTTTCTGGACTTGAACTTTTTAGCATTATTTTGGACTCACTTCATAATACTGTAAGTTCCTCTGACATTTTCATTTTATAACTGTGATAATGAAATTATTTTGTTACCTTATACAAAACTTGTTTGGTTTTGCTTCTTTCCGTTACTTTAGCTTATGACCTCATATTCGTAACAGTGTATATAAACGAATACCATATCTGTTTGGGGAATCTAGGTGGCTTTGTGGGTGCCATCGCAGCATCAAGAGACACAGTTTGGGAAATCGGTAGTACTGAATTTCCCTGTATGCAAACAGAGGAAACTTAATGCTGTTGTACAGTTAGTCCTAATCTTTTCATAAAATAAAGAAAAAAAAAAAGAAACAAAGTTATTATATAATATATTAGCATTCTTACCCACTGAAGATGGAGATCCAAAATCTGTAATAGGGATCCGATTTCTTGGGTTTGGGCATATACGGCAGTGGAGATTAAGGAAAATGGAGTAGAGGAAGGAAAGAATGAGAACAAAGAAGATAGGTGTATTTTTTAACTTAAACCAAATTACTGTGAATTAGATTCTAGTTCAGACATATTTCTTGCTCGATCATCCATAACGCTAATAGGCAAAGTGTTTGTACAAAACACGTCAGCTTCTAATACCACTGAAGTATTTACTTTTTTGTCAACCTTTATATCTCCTTCTAGCATATATTCGTTTGTTACACATGATCAGCAGAATTCAAGTCCTCATGTCTGCTATTGTAACATATCCTTATATTTCACTGTTGCCTAATAAGTTTAGTTTATTATTCCGGATATATCTTTTTAAAACATTAAAGTGTTGTTATTGTTGCACTTGACGTCGTTGTCATGGGAATGATGATGATGATGATGGTGTGTGTGTGTGTGTGTGTGTGTGTGTGTGTGTGTGTGTCCTGGTAGCACATTCACCATTGGCTTAACTGCTTGTGTTTGCGATCTAGCTCAGCTAAGGTAAAGAATAGTAATTTCGATGATACAAGCGCTCGAGCGTACATGTAAAGTTTATATTATCTATTTTTCTTTAAATATCCTGGGGAGAAGATGAGGTCACTACATTTCTTTATTCTGTAAAGAAAAACAATTGTGAAAAAGATATGCACCTGGCACGAGAAGGAAGAGGATAGATCAGAAAAGGGACTATATCTAAACAAGGGTTCTTTTTCAACCCATTTTAACACTGGTAAAAAAAATATTCCAAGCAATCATTCTACATGCCTACGTTCATACGTTATATCTCTCACAAACAATCATTCTGCGTGCCTGAGTTCAAATGTAAAATTCCTCACAAACAATTATTGCACATACCTACGTTGATAGTAATATTCCTCACAATCATTCTACACGCTGTTATGTATATTTAATTTGCATTGTTTGTTGATTTTTCTCAATGGTTATATTTTATGTATATCTGTATTTTGCACTTGATCTTTATCCAAAGTCAAGTTAACGGTGTACCTGACCAGTGACATTTATTTTGTAAATAACATAATATATAGCTAATATTTCTCTGTCATTGTGGATTAAATATTCAGATAATTATTAATTCTAAACATGTTTACTTCAGTTTGAGTTAAAGATAAAGTCTTGATTCTGACCTTAGAAACGTCCAGAAAGGAAATTTCTCATTAACATAGTATTTCCAGAAAATGGTAATTGCGACCTAGTTCAAGTAGACGGATATTAACTTGTTTACATTAGGATTTGAATAATCCTGGATGAAATCCTGGCCTTAACATCCGAAGCAGAATAGCTCGTATTGTTGTGATCAGTTTTTAATTTGGGTGGATTTATTTATTCAAATTATTATTCACTGGAATTAGAAAGTGCTCAATAATATTCTTGGACTAAAACATAAATTTAGAATTATAGTGAATTCAGTAAAGGACATTTTGGATTATATTATTGTGATAATCAAAAGATTGTTAACGCATCACCACATTCCAGGCCACTGGCACATTAGAACATTCGAGATTACAGGCACATCAACGAATTCATTGTCAGAAATTTTTGGAACACCGCTGTAATTCTTCTGGAACTCTATACATTTGGACCTGTGATAGAACGTTTAGGACTATTTGGTATTTCAGTCACAAATTTGTAAGTTCATTTTAAACTTTCACATTGTATTCTAGGGAAATATTTTAAAGAAATTAGTATCATGGACGAGCCATCAATTGTTTCGACCCGAAGGCCTTAAACTAAGTAATTGAAAAAGTAAAACCAACAAATTTGGCAAAATTGAACAAATAATTTATTTGCCTCAAATACAAAGTGAAAATTTAAAAGGAACCTAGGACATCGTCGATACATTTAACGAAAATACTGTTCAGGCACTGTCGTCTGCATCCCCAAAACTGGAGGGAGTGGAGAAAAAAATGAACCATCCCCTGGTGGATCGAAGAATATAGTCAGGCCATAAAGGAGGAAAAAGGAACTAAACGAGTTTAGGGAAACCAAAAATTCCAAAATTTCATGCTTATAAGGATAAAGAGCATTAGCAAAAGATGCCATCTTTATAGCAAAATAGAACCCATGGAAAGAATTTTCCTCATCATTAAATCATGACGCAAATTCTAAACATGTATGGTCTAAGATTTTAAAAATTTAGGGGCAAAATCACTTTTCCGGCCCCAAAACTCTCCGGACTCACCACGGATGGAGAGAAAGCCAACAAACTAGAGACGAATTTTGCCAGAATGAGTAGTAATTCTAACCACTCTGAGAAGTTTCAAAAGTATAGAAATAAAGTGGAGAAAGAACACCCCCAATTGTCCACTGATATAAAAAAAAAAAAAAATCAATCCCGTTAAATACAAACTTCACAGTGCATGAGTGGCGTAAAGCATTAGGTAGGGGAAAATATATCTCCTGATGAGGATATGATTGGCTGCTATGAAATTCATTTAAAAAGAATCTCCTATAAAATACTGAATTGATGATATTAAATCTACTGAATCTAATTCGGCAATAGGGAGAAATGCTGACCGGATGGAAACATGCAGTCGTCATCCTAATCCCGAAACCCGGAAAAGATCTGTAGTGTCCTAGAAGCAGTGCTATACGGTAATATAGACTTTCCCACTGCTGATTCAGCATCTTAGAGATCTGAGATAAGGCTACAGATAGGGTGATAAATGTAGGTCTGACAAGCAAGTCAGTTATAGTTTGTATGCTATGGAATAAACATGTGTTTGTAGAAACAGGTCTTTTCCTCTCTCATTACAAAAAGCCAAACATTACAATGGCGACGAGGATATAGCTGAAAAAGCTGAGGATCACAAGGGAAGAATAAGGACAGTTGTGTCATTCTACTCAGAGAATTATTACAGACCTGCTGCCGTGTTGTACACTTGTAATGAAAGTCTATCTCTCTGATAATGGCAGCAAGTTTGCCCATTTTCCCACCATTCTCAATCCATGAAAATGCATCTGATGTTCCATGGAAGAAGTGGGTGAAACGACTTGATAACCTTTTGATTGGGATGGACATCAGAGACACAAAACGTCGACGTGGATTGTTTTACACTATGCAGGCAAGGAAGTAAACGACATTTTTGGAACCCTTCAAGAGACAGGAGAAGATTATCCAACCGCCGTAGAAAAGTTGACAAACTATTTCGCACCAAAGAAGAACCAAGAATTTGAAATCTATAAATTTCGGCAAGAAAAACAACAAAATGGACAATCGATTGATGATTTCCACACAAAGCTAAGGCAGCTTTCAGCAACGCGCGAATTCAATTATGTCGACAAAAAATAAAATCACAAATAATTCAAGAATGTTTGTCAACACGTCTTAGACGTAGTGCATGTCGTGAAGAGATGGACCTAACACATCTTACACTTGCCCGTGCCATGGAACTCTCTGACAGACAAGCAACAGAAATAGAAAAATCCGAAAGAGAGAATGCCAATACCATAACAAAGAAGGACACCGAGTCGTCGCAGAAACAAGACGCATTTCACGGAGAAAGCTAAAGGCAGCAACAAACAGCAATACAGAAATCAAGCACGCAGAAATTGTGGTGGCTAATATCCACACAAAGAAAGGCAGTCTCCTGTAAAAAGAAGACAGTGCAATTTCTGCAAGAAAAAAAAAAAACATTTTGCTAAAGGCTATAGATCAAGACTCAAGGCAGAAAGCAAAGTTAATCAAGTAGAAAGCCAGCAAGATAGAGGTGGTACATCTGAGAGCTCAGATGAAGAATACACCTTTGGCCTGCGAACTCGAGATAAAGTCAATACTCTAAAGCCAAAACAACCTCACACAGTGGTAGAAGTAGATGGAACAAAAATAGAGGTACTGATTGACACAGGATCAAGCATTAATGCCATGGACGAACATACATTTGCAAGGCTGAAACCTAAGCCTAAACTGCTGAAAACAGACACAAATGTATTTGCCTATGGATCAGAAACGAAATTACATATAGTTGGCAAATTTCAAGCCAAGACTGAGACAAAATATAGGATCACTACAGCTCCATTCTATGTAATCAAAGGAAACTTTGGAAACCTACTGAGTTATGAAACAAGCATACAGTTGCAAATTATTCCACGAATCTGTGCTACAGTGAAGACCAAGTCCGAAGAACTGTGAAAAAGTACCAAGATATCTTCAAAGGAATTGGAAAACTAAAAGACGTACAGATACACCTTCACACTAATGATACTGCAATACCTGTAACTCAACCCATCGACGTATTCCATTTCATATTCGGAAGAAAGCTGAAAAAGAGTTGGCAAGACTTGAAGAATTAGACATTATCGAAAAGGTTGACGGACCAGCTCAGTGGGTATCTTCAATCGTGGTTGCTCCAAAACCCCAAAACCCCGGCGAAATCAGGAACTGCGTTGATATGCTTTTGCAGAATGAAGCAGTGCTTCGCGAGAGACACATCACACAAACAATAGACGACCTTATAGTAAATCTCATCGGTGCAGCCATGTTCTCCAATCTTGACCTAAATTCGGGCTACCATCAACTGGAATTGGACGAAAAATCAAGAAATATTACAACATTCTCAACTCATATTGGACTACGAAGATATAAAAGTCTCATCTTCGGAATATCATCTGCAGCGGAAATATTTCAAAACACACTCTGTACAGAGCTGGAAGGACTAAAAGGCACAGGGAATATCAGCGATGACATTCTAGTATTTGGTCGAACTCAGGAAGAACATGACAAAAATCTAGAGTCTACATTCACTCGCATATAGCAAAAGGGTATGACACCAAATAAACATAAGTGTGAGTTCAACAAAGACAAATTTGAGTTCTTTGGATACATTTTCAGCAAAGATGGAATTTCTCCAGATCCGAAGAATGTGGAAGCAATTAAAAGTGTATTCCATCAAACATATCACAAGTACGCAGTTTTCTAGGCATGACAAACTATGTGGGACGATTTATCCCAAATTATGCAACAATCAATTTGCCTCTTCGAGCCATAACCAAGCAAAATAAACCATATGGGAATGGACTGAAAAACACGAAAAAGCGTTTGAAAAACTCAAAGAAGACCTAGCTAATGACACAATAATAGCGTATTTCGATCCTAATTAGGAAACACAATTAATTGTAGACGCAAGTCCTGTCGGTCTAGGCGCGTTATTAACTCAGAATGGAAAGGTTATTGCCTACGCCAGTAGAGCACTTTCAGACGTGGATAGACGATATTCACGGACGGAACGTGAAGCACTAGCAATAGTCTGGAGTTGTGAGCACTTTCATCTGTACCTGTTCGGTCATACGTTTAAGCTAATTAGTGACCACCAGCCCCTGGAAGTCATTTTCAATAATCCAAAATCACGACCTCCTGCAAGAATCGAGAGATGGAGATTGAGATTACAAGTATATAATTACAAGCCAGGTAAAACAAATGCAGCAGATTATATTTCACGACATCCCAAGGCTGGAACTGAATACTGTAAGCATTCTGAAGTTGCAGAAGCTTATGTTCAATTCATATTCGTCAATGCTGTGCCCAAAGCCATTGAAGAAATTCGGACGGCTACTTTAATGGACCAGGACCTTCAACATGTTATCAAATCAATAGAATCTGGAAATTGGAAACATTTTTACAAACAAAATAAAACCTTGGAAACATTTTCAAGACTCAGACATGAACTCACGATCGTTCCAGTTACAAATGGTTTTGTCCAACTGTGTGACAGGAAACTAGTAATACCAAAAGGGATACAAAACAGAGTGATAGAGCTAGCACATGAATGCCATCAGGGCATAGGCAAGACAAAACAACTTCTTCGTGAGAAAGTATGGTTTCCTGGTATTGACAAACAAGCAGAGGATTTCTGTCAAAGTTGTATACCATGCCTTGCATCAACGCCAAAGCAAACGAAAGAGCCGCTAAAAATTACAGTTCTACCAGACAACCCTTGGAGTCAAATTAGCATGGACTTCAGTGTCTCTCTTCCTTGAGGAGTCTACTTAATGGTACTTATTGATAACTACTCAAGGTATCTAGTAGTTGAAATTATTAACTCAACATCTGCAAAAACAGTCATTCCGCAACTCGACAAAATAATTTCAATGTTCGGAATACCAGAAGTTGTAAAAACGGATATTGGACTTCCATTCAATGGACAAGAGTTTACAAAGTTTGCAGAATACGTGGGATTCAAGCATAGGAAAATCACACCTAGCAGCAGGCAGGTCGAACAGACATTTGTCTGAATCGTCATTTGTCTAAAACATAAGGTTTCTACAGGGGCTGAAAAATAATGTCAATAACGCTAAACCGAACCTCCTAACTTTTATTATTACCAAAACGGATAATGTTAGCTTATTTTTGTTATTTTATTTTTGACTTTTTGTTTTTTATGTTATAATGCGTTTAGTTTACTCGCGGGTCAATTAATTTTTGTCGGCCGCCCTGCCTGCTGCTGTAATTTAAACAATTATTATAAATATTATTAATAATGGTCGTTATAGGCGAACCACATTCAGCTAGATTAGCTCGAGAGCGATTAGAGGCAATTAGAAAATATTTACCTACCCGTGATGCTGTCAAGCAACAGTTACAACAACGACAAGAATCTCAAGTCGAATTTGAAGAGGATACAAAACAATTATTTAAACCAATTACTGAAACAACTAAGGACATTAAACCAATACTGGATAAAACCGCTGAGGCAACTGGAAAAATAGCAGAAAGAGCAAAACAGACAAAAAGACTTTTACGAGAACTTCCAATAGAAATAGCTGCTGCTCAACCAATATCAACGGCGCAAAAACAAAATATTCTTTCAATGAGCAATGCTGAGCTACTTGATAAATTTACTGAGAAATTCATTGAGGCAATTAATAACGTTAAAAACTTTGACAAATTATCCCAATTTGCTGCTACGAGTTTTGTTCAAAGAAATAACTTCTTAAAGCCTGATCATCAAAATGTCATTAAATCCCGTGAACAGTGGCAAAGAGTACTATACCGCATACGTGCTGACGTTGAGCAAATTAAATCCGATGATATAATATACAGAGATTATAATAGGAGTTTTAATTATTTCGTTGATTTAATAAAGAGAAAAGCAAGACAAGAAATAGAAGAAAAAAGAAGAGCAAAAGAGGAAGAAGCAAAACAACTTAAAGAACAGAAACAACAAGAAAAGGAAGAAGCAAAACGACTTAAAGAACAGAAAGAACGAGAAAAAGAAGAAAGAAGAATAGCAAAAGAGGAAGAAGCAGCAGCAAGACCAAAACGAAAATATACAAAAAGAACACAAGCTGCTCCTCCCCCTGAAACATTGGAATTACCACCACGATTACCACCATCACCACCACATACACAAATTCCGAAAATACCATCACCTCCTCCACCACAAAAACAGGATCCACAATTATTATTATCACCGTCTATGTTAAAAATGGAGAAGGAAGTAGAAAAAATAAAAGCAGAAGAAGATTCAACTAGTAGGTACAAAAAAATAATTGAAATTATTGAATCTCGTAAAAGTATTATCGATTCAATGAGAAAGAGTGGTATGGACTCCGCAACAATAAATCTTCAGATTAGTGCACTAATGACATATATAGACGATTTAAAGGAATTTGGATTATCAGACTCTGAAATCGATAAGATTATTCCAAAATCTTATTATAGTGTTAGTGGGAGAGGTCTCTCTACCGGAGGTGATTTTACTCTATGTCCAAATAACGTTATCTCTGACGTTGAACGTCTCGAAATTCTCATTGGAGGAAAACGAGCTGGTAATAATTCTCCAGAAATAATTAATGAAGCAGCTGATATTTGCAGACGATTATTTACAGGCGGTATCATGGACGTTGATGTTTATCAGTCTCTTATTAATGAAATTGCCGATGACTACTACAGTGACTAAGTACGTAATTAAATACAATTACTATAATAAAATGATTGTACATAGTACTCAACGTGGACCAACCATGGTCAGGGTAATAAACTCACGATTACCAGTATACAAGACAACCTACGGAGATGGACTAGGTGATGTTGTTCAGGGTCTATTTAAAATGATAGCCCCAAAAGCAATACCGATTGCAAAGCAACTGGGAATGAAAGCTATTGATGTTGTTCGTGAAAAAGGTATTGGTGCTATGGGTAATCTCGCTGGTAAAGCATTTTCAGCGATCAAAGATAGACTAACACGATTAATACGACGAAAACCTCAACTACCAGTAAAATTACCTAGTACTGAAGTAATGCCTGCAAATGTCAGTAAAATAATAAATCAAGTTGCTAATCAAAAACTAGCAGAGTTGTCTGATGTACCAATGTCAGAAAAAGAAAAAAATATAACCGCTAGTCTGATAGCAGGAAGTGGTCTTCGTTTTAGACGATAATAATTATAATAAAGATGTTTAAGCGCATATCTGATCCAGCATTTGACATGGACGCACCAGTACTCAAAGATGAGTCTGTGCGTGATTATCAATATTATTCTTATGACGCTCGAATTCCAGATCAGCGTGGACGAATTGAACTACAGGTTCAGGATACAAGTAGGTATTTCTTACCCGCTGAGGCGTTTATTGAGGTTGAAGGTGAAATTTTAAAAATGGATAATACTGCATATGGAGCCAATGACATATTTAGTTTTGTTAATAATGGTATTATGGCGTTATTTGACAGCGCCACTTATATGATTGATGGTAAAAATATTGAATCAATTCAGAAAGACGTTGATGTTGCTACAACAATATTGGGTTTAGCAAGATACAGCGACGATTATTCAAGATCAGCTGGTCCATCAATGATGTTTGAAAAGGATACAACTGACCATCCTGAATCCAGACAGCATAAATTAGTACAAACACCGCGTGCTACTGCATCCGATCCACAACCAGCGGGAATGATACCACGGCCTGCTGATGCATTTTCGTTATTGCAAAGTGTTAATTCCGATTTTAATTTAGGATTTGCAACACGTCGATCAATGTTGAAAGGTAATAGGAGATTTTCATGTGCAATTCCACTTTCACACATATTTGGATTTTGCAGAAATGTCAGAAAAGTTATTTTCGGAGCTAAACATACTGTTGTACTCGTACGAAAGGCTACAGACGATGATGCAATATGGCACCCCGCTGGTGCTGATCCTGCTGCAACTGTTGCACTTCATGGTAAAGTAGTATTAACCAAACTTTCATTATGGATGCCGGTGATGACTCCATCAATATCTGAAGAAGATCGGTTACTTGCTTTTATGAATCAAGGTGGTAAATCAGCGTTATCATGGTTGACAATGACCACAGATGCTATCCAGAGTAATATTGATGGTTTATTTACGTGGCAGATAGCATCACAACAAGGTGTTTCTGCACCACGGCATATTTTTATTGCATTACAGAATAATGCACGAGTAAATAATCAACTACGTAGTATTATGATATTTGATAATCTTGGTGTTTCCGAGGTTTCGTTAAGGATAAATGGGCATCAAGAACCATCTGAAGATATTTTATTGAATTTTGATCAAAATCATGTAGCACGTGCATATCATCGTCTGATGACGTTCATGGGGCGTGATCAAAATATTGATACTGGTTTACAAATATCACAATTGGATTTTACAACCTTATATCCAATTTATTACTTTTCTCTCGAACATTTAGATTTAACCAGACAGTCAGTAGTTGATATACATTTCTGAGCTCGCGTGCTGAAGCCAGTAGGAGCAGTAGGACCACCAGTAGTAGAAGGTATTGACAATTACAGAGCAATTGGTGTTATACTCAGCGATAAATCGATGTTACTTGAAGGTGTTGGTGGACGAATGAGAGTCGTTGATGCTCCAGTAGAAAATATGTAATTAGATCGTTTATGAATATTATAATGTCGTATAATCACGTTAGTGTTAGTCTGACTCCTGGTCAGATTAAAAGGATACAGTCAGCATCAAAAAATGACTGAGGATTAAAAATATTGCTAAAGAAAGAGTAGATGAGCGGTTCAAATAAATTATCTCTTACAGAACGTCAGCTCAGGCATTTCAATGAAGCCAAAAAATCAAATAAAGGTATAAAACTTAATCTTTCTGCGGGTGCCATTAAAGATGTCATTAAGACGGGTGGTATATTTCCACTTCTTGCTGCTATACCAGCATTAATAGCCGTTGCAGCCCTAGCTGTTGCAAAAGCAGCTGCATTATTCGCTGTTGGAACCGCTGCTGGAATGGCATTAAAGAAAGCAACAGGAAAGGGAATAAAAAAAAAAAAGGGGGAAGGGGTCTAAAATTGCCAGGGACTCCACATTCGTGGTACGGAAAAGGCCTAAGATTACCAGGGACAGTTTACTGATATCTCCTATGTCCAATTTTGATTTACTAGATGCTGCTAAAAAATTAAAAATTAAAAATTTTAGAGGAGTTTTTATGCGTGATCAATTACCAAAACAACCAAACAATATTGAAACCGGTATTATTAATCTCGACAAAAACTCTGGTCCAGACACACATTGGGTTGGATATGCAATTGATCCACGTGGAATTATTTATTTTGATTCATATGGACTAGCTCCACCAAAAGAATTCTTAAAGTATATTAGCGGCTATCAAAGTACTCCAATATGGTATTCAACGTTACCAACACAAACATTAGCTGATCCACCAATATGTGGTCGAGAAGTACTTAATGTACTTGATGCTGTATCAAAATCAACAAAACCGCCTCACAAAGTTGTGCTTGAATATACTACGTTGTCACATTTAAACAGACATTAGTAAATATAATGGTGGACATTTACGGAAGATCTTCTCGTGGTAAAGCTCAGCAGCAAGCTGATTTATCTAAATACGCAACTCTCGATCAGCTCAGAAATGAGATTGATGATTTATTAAACATAACCAGTGTGGATCAAAATGAAGTAGTTGTTTTTCAGGATAAAGAAGGACGATTAAAAACTAGTAATATACAACTGCCAGATGTACTTATACGAGTTCCTAATGCGGTTGTTAATAATATAGTTACTTTTACTGATCAGGGTAAAATACAAGATTCCGGTACGTCAGTCAGCGATTATATTAAGAAAGCTGGTGATTCGTTCACGGATCACATTATCATGAATCAAAATAAAATTATAGACCTTGGAAACCCAGTCACAGATACAGACGCCGCAACAAAGAAATACGTCGACGATCAAGAATCTAAGTACGTATTGGCCAACGGCGGTATAATGCGTGCATTTCTTAATATGAATAATAATGGTATTAACAATCTTAGAACACCAGAATTTGATTTTGATGCTGTGACGAAGAAATATGTAGACGATAGCAACATTCCTTTTAAAAAAATCAATGACGAAATGACTACACTAAATAATACTTTTTCCAGACATGTAGAAACGTTCTTAAATTTTCGTAGAAATATAAACAAAACCATTAAAGATTTTTTGGGGAACAACCAACCGTTGACATAAAACTCTCCGACGTTAACATGAAACTCAATGATATTGTCAGTGGAATACCTAATATTGTTCAAAAAACTAATCTGATTAAAATTCCACACAGACAAATTAAAAATATCGTGTACACAGTAGCATCAGGACTAACAACATGGTCACAGCAAAATAACACTATTAAATATACCGCAGAAGTTACTGGTGTTTATAGACTGTCTATATTCAGCTCTGCAAAGTTTAAAATTTATACTACAACATTTCCGTGGCGTCATTCAACAGATGCTTTCTCTGGAGTTGTATCTATAGTGTTAAATAAAGATGCTGAAGAAATATTTTTACTGGAAGCAGATGATCAAACAATAACCGCAACGTCTTACTGGTGGTGTTTGGAATTTGTAGCTGAAACACCACAATTAGTCACTTAATATAACAATAATGGATCAACCTCAGTCTCGCATCGACGTTCAACGTTACAGATGCAATCAGGTATGTGAGCGTCTGACTAAACTAAATAATTTTATTGATTATTATAACACGAAAATAAAAAAATACAAAAGGCGTATAGTTGTTATTGATGTAGTTGTTTACTCGGTTTCTGCTGTTATTGCTGGAACAGGATTATTACTATCAACATTGACGATGACAGCACCTACTGTTATAACCATCATTGTTTCAGCATCAACGACTATTGCTGGTGTTCTCGGTATTATAGCCAAAAAGATAGATACCTGTACAAATGCTAAATTGCACGATTATATGATTAAATTACATACAGTGGCAGAGGCATGTTCTAAACTATCTTTGTAGATTTCTTCATGCGTCAGTGATGGTGAAATATCCGATACTGAATTCGAGATGATGATGAAAACCTATGATGATGCGTTTAAGGTGATCGCTAATGATTTTAACGAATTAAATAATAATGATAATAATAATGACAGACAGGGAGTTACTTCAGCAGATCGTCACTAATACGACTCCGTCAAAAACTACTATGATATCGTTAAGTTCGACCAATCCGGAATTTAGTGTCAATTTTCCAACATCAATTCCTGCAAAAGAAATAGCATTAGCACAATTGCGAGTTTATTATAGCTGGCCAAATATTAGATCAAAACCATTTGGTGGACTACAGCCAAATAATTCATTAGTATTTGCTAATAAGAATAAGCCTGATGGAACTCCTGATTGGCAAGTAGTTGCTATTCCAACGGGCAGTTATCAAATAGAACAGATCAATGATGAGTTCCAACGCAGAATTAAATCTATTACAGGAAAAGAATCAAAAATAGCAATTACTGTTCACGAACCAACACTATCTGCGGTTATTGAAATAAATTCCCCTGATTATTCTGTAGATATTTATCAAAGTTCGATTAGATCAGTATTAGGATGGCCTGAAGTGCCACCGGTTTATCAAGGGCCACCAGAACCACAACGATCTGATTTCGTCGTAGATGTTGAAAAATTTATAAAACTTCCAGAATATCGAAAAACTTATCCGTTTATAGAGATTCCGGATGCTTATCGTGGTTATGCACAGTATAATCATTTTATAGATTTTGTTCGGGGTAAAGGTACAACAAGAATAGCAACAATTAATGTTGAAGAAATTAACTCAAAATCAAGACCAATTAAATCTGAACATGGACGTGTACTTAATGATCTAAGAAATTTATTTTCCAGCATCAGCACTTCCTACAACGATGATTTAAAAAATCAAATAATTGAAGCAATACAACATTTGAATCAGGTTGCATCAGACTTAGAATATGTAAATAAGGCCATCGTTGACAGAGAAAAAACATTAAACGTACCGGCAGATAGATTTCTTAGTACTTATATAGTTAATGAAGATGATCCTATTCAGCGTGTAAGCTATAAACGTTTATTTAAAACAGTATTTCTTAAATATTATGGAATCACAGAAGAACAGCTACCAACATTTGTAATTCCGGGATTTAACTCTGAAGAGCTAAAGAAATCAGTTAATGATCTTATTGATGAACACTTTAAAAGAATATGGGATTCATGGAAAAAATTAATACCCACACCAACTATTCTTAAATATAATAATGATCCACATGGTGGAGGTCGCCATATCTCACCTGGCATTGTTAATATAACATCTACGAACGCGGTCAATCTAGTATGTGACGTAATTGATGACAGCTATCAAGTAGATCTTTCAAAATCTAACCAGGCCCAACAGTGGTATATACCATATGCATTTAGCCCTCAAGTACCGCCCGGGTGGTTAATTATATCTGAGCCAATTAATCCAATTTATCTACGTGTACATAATCCATTATTGTCAAGAATAAATTTCAAACTTACTGACCAGACAGGAAACATTTTGGATCTACGAGAAGAGTAACTTAATATTAATTTGTATATAAGCTCGTAGAACGTCCAAGTAAATAATCAGGGGGAAAAAAATAATCTGATGGGTAAATAGGTACTCTAATTCATAAAATTATTAAAAAAACATGGTTTTTACCCCTGGGGTTTTTACACTCAAAAAATCAAACATTTAACAGAAAAATATAAAATGTGCTGGGGTTTTTACTCTCAAAAAATCAGAAAAATCATTAAAATTTAATTTGATTTTTTTAAAATATATTATAATATCTTTTTTTTCTTAAATAACGTTAATTTGATCAATGTGTTTTGGCAGGTTCAATTCTTATTGCACATGTAATAAAGCGAGATAACTCTGCTATCTCTCCCTGCGGAGTAAATTGAACGATTATTTCCCTTACTACTACGTTTGATTTTTACAGACAACAAATACATCTTGTTTTTCGTTAATTATTTAGTGATTTATTTGTTTTCTGTAAGTGATTAGCTGTTAGTAAAGCATCAATTTGTAACAGAGAGGGATATTGATGCATCTTTTAACTCTGATAACCTTAAATTCATGTCGGTTTATACGAGTGCGTGGAGTTATTTTTAACTCTAACACATGTATTTTGATCTTAACGAACGATAACTCATACGTGTGATTATTTTATGAATTATATTTAAAAAATTGAAGTAAATTCACGCTACAGTTCTACATTCTATTAGTAATACAAGTTCTGTGAGACAGCGCAAATATTTTATATATACTTAAATTTAACTGTATTATCGATAAGAGAGCGATGGCCGAAGTGGTAAGGCGTTTGGACGTAGATCGAAGTTGTGCAGACTCTCGTGTGTTCGAGTCTCCAAAAATGCTAAAGATATTTTATCTTGCATTTGGCGACGGATGCTTTTTATAATTGGGGGTACGAAACCCAACAGAAAAATAATACAACTTTCCCACCATGTAACCACGTGGTGGGTGTAATTTTGCACTCCCCGGGGTTTTATATGGGGGAGAGTTGTATAAAATCTGTTGGACGTAGATACCCCCCCCCTTGTATTCCGTCCATAGTTAAGTTTGTTGTTAAGTTTGCTGTTAAGTTTATTGTTAAGTTTGTTGTTAAGTTTATGTTTGTACTGTCTGCAAAAATCAAAATCATCACCATTTGTATATATTCATGTTCATACAATCATATGTCATTAGGATAAGTTTATGTTTGTGCCGTCTGCAAAAATCAAAATCATCACCATTTGTATATATTCATTTTCATACAATCATATGTCATTAGGATAAGTTTATATGTAACCTCTGATCCTGCTAGGATGTCATATGGCAACCTAGGGGATCACATGGGGTTGAGTCTGTATAAATGTGTTTCGTCTAATTTCGAATATCCTCTGAGCTTTCTAGGATGTTGTTTGACAACTTAGGAGTTCACATGGGGATAAATTGTGTCTGTCTGTTTCGTCTCTCGAATTTCCTCTGATCCTGCTAGGATGTTATATAACAACCTAGGGGGTCACATGGGTATTAATTCAAATGCCCCTGAACTTGCTAGCATGTCATATGGCAAGCTAGAAGTTCATATGGGGTTGTGTTGTGATTATATGTTTTGTAAATATTTTTTTATTTTAAAGAAATATTTATATATATAATGAACCAAGAAAACATTAATGATATTATTTCTGCTATTAAAAAATTAAAACATAACGGAATAAATCTCTCTGATAATCTCGATCCTGAAAAAATATTATGCGATTATGAAATATTAAAACAACGAAAATTTGAAAATAAATACACATTACCATCCAATTATAAATTCACAAAATTAATCTATCAGTCTATGTTAGAATCCTTGGCAATGGTAAATGACAAACAGGTAAAGCTATTTGCGCCTCTTGCACGTTCGATCGAAAATATCAGATCCGAACTATCTCGTGAATACGAGAAAAAGAAGATTGTGGACAATCGTGTAATGCAATTAAGAAAAATTATGTTATTTGATTCTGTCAAAAATGAGAGTGACACAGAGAGCAGCGACGGTGAAGGTACCCATGGCAAAATATAGAGTCGAACTATATACAATTTATTTATTAAGAGTACAGAGTTAGATATATTCAAATATTACCCACTGATCATATTTTATTGAATATGCAGATTTAGTAATATTATCTGCAACATTTTGTACTGATTGTGGATGTATGCTAAAATGTTTTGCAGCTGTACTAATTGAGGGAAAAGTTATTTCTTGGTCTGTTTCTGTATTTATGGATTTAATAGATCTTCTTGCAAACTTTTTACATTTTCCAGTATTTCCACGTGCAGAATTCTGACTTTGTGTAATAGCTTGCAGGTTAGATAACCGATTATTTTTGGGATCTCGATCAATATGATCAACTATAAGTCCATTTTTAACGACTCCAAAATAACATTCGTAGATGAATTTATGTGAGTAATAATGTTTATTTCCACTGGTATTGAATCTAAAATAATCAAATTTATTAAGACTACCAACCGGTTTCTTTAATCTGCAGTGTCTGATTACACCATCTCGGGATGCTTCATAATTTGTATATACTGGATGTTTAACAAATTCGTGTTTATTACGAAATGCTTCTTTTCTTAATTCTCTTATAATATCATTGTCGATCATTTCATCATAAGTCTGATTTGTCTGAGTCATTTTATATAATAATAATATTTGTCTAAATCATTGTTTTGAAATCTGGCCAGATAATCTTCTACGGTTTGTATAGGAGATTTACCTGACAATGTATTATTTTTTTTTTGTCATAATATCGTTTTAATTCTCTGTATTTTTTTCCGCCACATTTTAAACACAATTGAGTTTTTCCTCTGACTCCAACACCACATTGCACACATGGCATTGGTCCTGCACTTCCATTTTTGATACTTTGCGCATGATTTCCGCAGTATTTGTTCACGCACGATTTATTACAAGGAGAAGTATGTCCGATTTTGAGCCAAGCACATTTGTTTTTTGTTTCAAGCATTATATATATATCTAAATTTTAATTTAAATATTTGCTTTAATTATATGGAGGACTTATCGGCAATTGAACCTAAAAGAGCTAGATTTGATCTTGACAGACTATCAGAATATAAATTTAGTACTTTGATGCAAGATCTGGCATTAACAAATGAGGATATAACCGAACGTATCCGTGAAGCAAAGAATGAATTTCGTAATAGTGGTGCTGCTCATGTATGGTCAACATTCAGAGTCGGAAATGTTGTCAATATGATGAATGACAAACGAGGAAAAGTAATTATTAATCCCTTGATGATCAAAAATATTTTATTTTAATAAAATTTATTGTAAATACAGAAGAAGATACTTGGATTATTCGTGACAAGCGTGATCCAGTCCGCATACAATCAGGAAATAATATTGTTCTCTTGAATAATAAATCTAAACCCGGAATACTAACCGGTGTTGACAAATCATATTATGAACGTGCATATCCAGTTACTGCGGTTGTATATGCAATATATCCGCTTAATAATAAACCTGACGTCAATAATTTTAAGCCGATGAGATTGTCAGAGTCAAGAATAAGCTGTGTAGCTGAACGAGTTACAGAACAGTTCATAAATGCGATACGTGGTAATGGTTTAACAGATTTAAGGCGTAAAAAAATAAATACGTGGGCAGAATCAGTTAAAGATACTGGAGCATCTATCAGAGATGTTGCTGAGCTAGAAAAGAAATTAAGATTTCCAATAACGGTAAAGACGTTAACAGGAGAGGTTTTATATAAATCAAAATATGAATCAAGAGGAGCTCCGATAGATATTATTGATCATAATTCGCATGCGTGGACCTCAGCAGTAACAATATTTCCACGAGATAGAACGGTTAAATTTTATGATGGTCATATATTTGATTTTATCAAAAAATATCAGTAGAAGTGACCCTGTATCTGTTTGGTTATTTCAAAGTTCAGAATATGATTATTACGATCAGTTTGTACGGCCTAATGGTGATATTTACCGTACAGAATCTCTTAATGTAGAAATGGAACATCTTGCGCTGAAATATACTTCTGACGATGTCAAAGTTAGACAATTATTAAATAATTGTTTTACAGTTCCATCTGTAGCAGCTCATTTCGCTCAGGAGAAAAATTTATGGAAACCAACACGATCGGAATTTCTTGAAGATATCCATAAAAGCTGTGTAGAATATGGACACGGAGGATTGTGGAATACTAGATATAAGTATAATGACGTTATATCCGTTGATATGGTAGCATGTTATCCTGGGAGTTTTCTTGGATATGGAGAATGTTCTAAATACTTTAAGAGATTTGGACATCCATCACATGAGATGACCAGAGTAGCGATTAATGGACCCTTACCAGATTTTGACTTAACCGGATTTGCCTATATAGAATCATTCGAGTTCGCAGAAGATCTCCATGCTATTACTTATGTTTGGTTTGGAAGACATCTTTCAGAAAAATGTTGGGTTCCAATAGTACTATTGCGATATATGCTTGATGCTGGAATTTTAACATTATTGAAGGTGAGTGAGGCAATTATATCATATTGGTTACAAAAGCAAGTTTGGTTACCAGAACCAAATAGATTTAATATTGATGATGCCAGGAAAGAATTTCCTAATCTTAATGAAGATGACATTATTAAAATTACCAATAATATACGTAAATGCAGAGATGAGCATGATGAGAAACTTGCAAAAGATCTTGCTAGAAAGATAATTGGTAAATTTACTCAAGGAGGAGCATATGATCATAAAAGACACTGTACAAGATTGATTATGGACGATGCTGAACTCGATTTTATAATAGCTGATACAACGGAAAAAAACACATTTATAAATCGGGGTAATGCTTATTTGTCAGACGGAACCAAACTAGGTACAATTGTGAGTTATCTTGATGGTGACTCACCGCAGTTTACTCATTTAAGATCATCTATGTTGGCATATGTTTCTATAAATCTACTGTCTATGATAAATAGATTTCCTCGTGAAGCTGTCAGGGTAGCAACGGATTCGTTTTATATAAATAAAAAATATACAGATTTGTTAAAACCGCTACTTGGTAATGGTGAATGGGGATCATGGAGAATAAAACAGGAAAATATACTTAGTTATTCTGAATCTGCCGACGTTGAAATTAAGGAAATATATTACAAAAATAATAATCAAGTATCAAAGTTATCATCACCATCTGTATATGATCCTGTGGCTAGACATAAGTCTGTTTATCTTAACAGATGCGGTGGTTCAGGTAAAACAACACGTGCGATTAAATTATTCATGAATAATAATTCAGATATAATTGTTTTGACACCGACACATAAATTAGCCAGAGAAATAAAAGAGCGAGGAGTAAAATCATGTACATACCATAGTTTCTTCAGATGGTGCGGAGATACATGGACTTCTGAACGAATGGGTGAGAAATATATACCTAAATATATTATATGGGACGAGGTAGACACGGTGTCGTTAGAAATATTAAAAACATTTCTTGATTGGTTATTGACAAAGAATACTGCTGTAATAATGTATGGTGATCATGGTCAACCACCACCCTTTATTGGACAGTCTCCACATGAATGGCTGAAGAATAACGTAGATTATTATGAAGAAATAAATGATGACCATAGAGCTATTGATGAACCGCTGAAAGAATTTAAAAGATTAATCAGACTACAACCAGACAGAGTACAATGTGAAATAATGCGAGGAGTAATTCCAGAGACTTCTATGAATGATTTTCTGAGTTTATGGAATCCCGCTGATTTAATAGTTGCAAGTAGAAAGATAGTTCGTGATGAACTACAGGATAAATTATTTTTGTTACATAAAGAAAAGTTTTCAGATCTACCTGTACCTTTGTGTTATCGCCCAGCAGATACTCGATGACAGAATATTGATGTTGAAATTCCTGGTGGTGGAATACAGAATCTTGTCTTGAATGATATTATTTTAGTCGATATTAATGTTGTTGAGAATGCGCTGAGTATGAATAAATCACCGTGGACGTTAGGATACGCTATAACTATTCACTCGTCACAGGGGTTAACTATTTCTGATACAAATATTTGGATTATAGATGATCGGATCGAATGGTCAAATTTAGTCTATCTCACAGTTTCTAGAGTCAGAAGAATATCTCAACTACATAGGGTTATTATAAATTTTACAGAAAATAATAATCAAACTGTTAATAATGACGTAATAAGAAAAAACTATCTGGTTATAAGCAGTGTGACAAAAAAAATAAGCGTGACTTTGATATTGATACTGAATTTATTATAACACTAAAACAACGACAAAATAATCATTGTGCAAGCTGTAACTGTAATATGTTATGGCAATATTCGAATAGTAATCCAAGACAATTTACCGTAGACAGAATTAATAGTGATCTTGGTCATACACGTGATAATGTGATGCTGACCTGTCTTGAATGCAATCGACGTAGAGGTTCTGGTTATGTAATTGTATGTGGTGGTAATTGTGTGTCTTTAGGAATTACCTGTAATTGTTCACGCACAAATCCACGTTGAGGTGCAGTAGAATCTAGTCTGTAGATTGGAGGTCTACCAGTGGATCTAACCACGCTAGAAATTGTATG
>JAECUM010092972.1:0-138793 GCA_016617855.1 Megalonaias nervosa | reverse complement strand
AAAAATCATTCTTTGAATTTTACATATGGAGTAAAATTCAACTTCAAACAAGGATTGTTGCTGTTCACAAACTTGACAATAATCTTTTAGACAGATGGTTTAAAAATTCTCAATCAAAGCAATGATATTTAATAACTTTTGTTTTTCAAAACACATTTACTAGCATCTCTTTAATTTACCTATAACTTAAAACGAATTTGGGTTGTTCCACTTTGTGAACTTTACCTGAGCGACTGCCTTATCTGGCATCAAGGTAGAGTATTTTTTACTATACTGCACACAGACATGCACACATAATCACCTTTCATTGCAAATTCAGTGGCCTGATACGATTATGTACTCCAATAAAACTATTCACTAGCTGTTATAAAATCCTGATTCAATATGACCTGACAACAATGTTGAAGCACTATTGTAACTATTATGACAAGAGTATTCTCATTCTATCTGCCATTTTTGTTTATGCAGTCTTGTTGAGCATCATATGTTTGTATTTACAATTTTCATAACAGCAATGCTACTCAAACGAAAAATAAACCCCCTTTTCACTGCTATACCATAATGAGATATCCAATCACAAATAATATAATGCTCTCTTTATCTTACCTCTTCTCTTGGCGTTTTCCTCTCATTGTCACCTTCAATCTTCACACTTACAACACCTGATTTGTCTATAATATCTTGCATATTTTGACCATTTTTGCCAATTATTTTTGCTGAAAAGACATATAGAATCTACGTTGGGGTTTGGACCAAGACAAGGAAATCCCAGTCAAGGGGTGATACTATTTGTCACCCCACAAGGCTATGCTTCGCAGGAAGACAAATAATGTAACCCTGCAACTGGGGTTTCTTTGTCTTGTCTTCTCACCCAATTCTTTCCAACTATATTAAAATAATCCTGCACCCTTGCAATTTGATTCTAAAGATAGTATTCATCAGGTACTATTATTGTTTCTTGCTCTATATAAAGGTCATCAGGTTTTGCACTCTTCTGAGGCAATGAGGCACTTGAGAGCAGTTCGAATGGTGTCTTGTTTAGCCAGGTTGGTACCCATGATAAATTACACTTTGGCCAAAGAGCCAATGTCTTTGAACATGTGTAATCAAGTTTGGAAGTATCAGATAGGTCATTGCTTGGTCTGATATGCTGACTTCTGTGATGATGTAGAGTGTGACTGATTGTGGAATGGTGGCCTGTGTATGTGATTGGTACTAACTGTTTCTCATCAATGAGCCACAGTAGGAAGATAGAAATTTGAAGTCTTGATGTCTACTGTAGTATGATGTGTTCTTGGGCACACCACTGTGTGAAGATTTCCTATTTGCCTTCATACACTTTTAAAGTGGAGGGTAATCTTGCTTTAGTGATTTCTCCACCACTGGTTGTGAGAATTGTTTGTTCTCAAGGGCTTGTTTAATATGATCCTGATGTGCTGGTTCAGCAACTCTGGGTTAGGAATAAACTTCTGGTTGCTTGAACAGATGAGGAAATGAGCTAGATTTTCTGGAGATTCTGGTTGCAAGACTGATGAAGTCATTGTTGCTTGATATTTCCCATTTGAATGGAGCAATCAGGATGAGGCAACAGCCTGATTTAATTGCTTTCTGTATCACCTTCGGAATCAGAGGTGTTGGATGGTAAGCATGTATGTCCAGGCTGTTCCAATCAATAGAAAGAGAAATGAATGCACAGGCCTTCAGATCTGAGACTGGTGAAATAAAGGTGGGAGTCTGGCATTCCAACTTGTCGCAAATAGGTCCACCATCGGTCGATCCCATTGGGCACATGTATGAGTGAAAACCAAGTGATGGTGAGACCATTCCATTTGTCTTAGTTGATTCTTCTGGGACAACGAGTCAGCTAGTACATTAAATTGGCCTGACCTACTTGGTCACAGCTTTGCCATTGAAAATACCACTTTAGAAAATCACAAACATGAATGCTAAGGCCAGGGGACATAGTTCACCTTGCTGTTTAAGATAAATCACCACAGTGAAGTTGTCAGACAGAATGAGAAGTCCCTTCCCATGTAGATCCTCCTGCCACCAATGAAAAGCTTCTGAATGGGTCTCATCTAAAGAAAGTTGATGTAAATGACAATCCTGAGGAGGCCATGCTCCATTGGATTCCTGAAATGATGAAGGTGTGCCCCCCAGCACTCTGTGCTTGCACTGAACATACTGAGATATCTGGAGGTTGTACTTCATTGGTACACCTGATGTGTGCCAAGCGAGTTTGCCCCATCTTCTGAGTTGGAACCTCATATCTGTGCAGATTGTGAGAAGTTGGACAACAGAATCAGTTGTAATGGGCATATAAATAGGATATAGGACTAAGAGGTCTGCTGCTGCATTTAAAAAATCCAGCAGGCAAAGGAATTCTTGGGTGGGTAGATCATCCCATGTAACCAAGGAGGCCACCATTGTAACTGATTTTCAATGCTCATTCGTGATTGAGACATATTCTGTTTACTTAAGTGTTGAACTCCATACCTCGATGAACAAAATATTGAGATGGTACAAGGTCAGATTAATCCCTATTGACAAGGAAAAAAGGCTGAGAAGGAGACTAACAAGGGATACCATGTGCTGCTCCAAGGTATAACTTACCTGATGTTTTTGTAGAATGTAATCCAGATAGCTGATGCTGCCACCATGGAGGTGGTCCAGACATGGGCCACTTCCCTGTCCATCAATTGAATGAAACCCCAGGGACTGACACTGAGTTAAACTGAACTGCCCTGAACTGGTAAATGGTGTCTTTGGTAGCAAATTGCAGGAATGTTCTGAGTTAGATACAGTGAGTTCCAAGCCATCACTAAGTACAATCTCCTTCTGAGTGGAAATGGATTGAGAATAAGTGAAGCAACATCTCTTGGATACTGAGGCACTAATTTGCGCATTGTATGTAGGGAGTACCTAGCAGCACTATGCCAATTAGATTGATCCATGAAAGTGCCCAAATAACCTGGGTTCATAAAACAAGAGAAAGCTCGTTCTTCTGGTAACTGATAGTGGATGACTGATTGTGGTTGTGACTCTTTATGATCAAAGGTATATAGCAGAGTCTGGTCATGACAGAATAGGGCCATCTTGGTTGGTGTTGTATTATTGAAATGTACTATACAATCTACATCATGTGTACATCTTTCTCCAATGTAAATATGCATGCGCTGTTAGGGACCCACTGTGTGGATTGCCTAGATGAGTCACTCTTAGAAATAAAGTCTTCGAAGCAACACACTTGTGTCTGTTTCAATATATACATCTCACCTGAGATAGTTTAGGACAAGAAACAGAACATGGTGTGAGAAGTGGGACTGGTGCATTAAGTTGGATTAATGCATTAACTTGGAGTTGCGCATAGAGTAGAAAGTGTGCATTAGTTAAGATTTTAAAAAAAATCAACCATGGATTTAAGCAGTATTCCACCACCAGTCGTGGACTGGGAAGCTACAAACTTGCCAGAACAGTGGGAAAAGTTTAAACTACATATCACGTTGATTTTTAATGGACCGCTTAAAGAAAAAACAGAAGCTGAAAAGGTGGCATACCTTTTGTTGTGGGTTGGGGACAAAGGGAGAGACGTCTACCAAACGAGGACTGATATTTCAAATGAAGACGTGAAGAAGCTCCAAACATTCTATGACCATTTCAAGGCACACGTGCAACCAAAGTTAAACCCCATATTTGCACGATTTCATTTCAATATGGAAGTGCAAGGAGCGGAATCAATTGATTCCTACATCACACGGCTAAAACTGAAAGCCAGAGACTGCAACTTTCATGATGCTGATGATATGATAAGGGATAGAATTGTATTTGGGACGAACAGTCAAAGAGTCTGAGAGAAACTGATTAATGAAGGAGACAAGTTGACATTAGACAAAGCTATCCAGATCGTTCAAAACTTTGACTATTGTCATCAGCAATTGAAATCGATGTCTATTTCAAATGACTTGCCAAACAAGGATGTAGACGCTGTCGATAAAAGTAAAAACAGAGTGCAGGCACACGGTGGAAACAAACCCAGGGGATATCACTGGCAACAATTTCTAAAGTCAATGCAGACACATCAGACCCAACATCACAATGGTGCAAGGCCCAATCAGTTCACAACACACAAACTATATGGGAATTGTGGAAACAGGAATCACCAATCGAACAACTTGCAGTGTCCAGCTAGAGGTGTGACTTGCAGACAATGTGGCAAACTTAATCATTTTGCAAAAATGTACAGATCCAAAACTGTGCATAATATATCAAACAGTGACCAGGGATTTGATTATAACGGGAGTGTTAACAATACACGGAATACACATAATGACAAGGAATTTTACATAGATACGGTAAGGCATTCATCTCTCTCATCTCCAGACCGTGCATTTGTCCAGTTACGTATTGGCCCTTCCCAAACCCCATGTAAATTTAAAATAGATACCGGGTCACAAGTAAACATTCTTCCACTAGCGTTGTACAAAATACTCAATATTAAAGACCCCTTAATACCCCCCGACAGTAAGCTTGTATCATATACAGGGGATTTGATTTCAGTAGTGGGCAAGATAATGCTTTCCTGCTCACACAACAGCAAAACTGTAAAAACATACTTTTACGTTGTAGATAGTCAGGCTGCAGCTCTCATTAGCCTTCAAACTTCACTTGACTTACAATTAGTCCAGCTGACTTACGCAATTGATAATGAGTCTGGCTTAGATACATCAGCTGTTACAAGTACGTACAGTGACCTATTTCAGGGAATGGGTCTGTTTCCCGGTGAGTGCAAGCTGCATCTTAAACCCGATGCAGTACCACTAGCAAACACCCCGCGAAGGGTACCAGAAGTATTAAAGTCAAAGCTTAAAGAAGAACTCACAAGAATGGAAGAGTGCAAAATTATTGAAAGGGTTACAGAACCCACCGATTGGGTCAACTCCCTTGTAATAACTGAGAAACTGAAATCGGGTAAATCGCGTATTTGCCTAGACCCAAAGGCATTAAACGATTCAATCCTTAGGCCCCACTATCCTATGCTGACAATCGATGATGTCACAACTAAACTAACCAATGCCAAGTACTTTAGCACGTTAGACTGTACACATGGCTACTGGAGTGTGAAACTTGAAGACGAATTTTCATATCTAACTACATTCCGTACACCTTTCGGACAGTACCAATATCTTCGGTTACCTTTTGGTATAAAAAGTTCACAAGACATATTTCAAATGAAAATGGATGAAAATTTTGAGGGCTTACCAAATGTTGCATGTATAGTCGACGACATATTGGTGTGGGGACACTCTCGCAAGGAGTATGACGACATGTTGACACGCGTACTTGAATGTGCATGCTCAAAGGGTGTGCGTCTCAACCCAGACAAATGCGTAATCGGCACAGTGGAAGTATCTTTCTTTGGCCATACAATAAGCTCGTCAGGTTTAAAACCTGATCAAAACAAGGTTGAGGCTATTCTTAAACTTGATGCTCCCAAAAACAGGCCCAAATTAGAAAACCTATTAGGAATGGTTAATTATCTTTCAAAATTTGTGCCAAACTTAGCAGAGGTTACAAGCTCTTTACGCGCCCTCTTGAAGAAAGACGTGGAATTTTTCTGGGACAAATCTCAGAAGAAGGCATTTCAAGAGGTAAAGGATATAATCACGTGACACTCTGTGCTGGTTTACTTTTGACTCGACCAAGCAATTAACACTCGAAGTAGACACTTCCAAATATGGGATTGGGGCATGCCTTATGCAAGACGGACACCCCACAGCATTCGCATCCAAAAGCCTAACACAAACCGAAATAGGGTATGTTCAGATAGAAAAAGAAATGCTGACTATACTATTTGGCTGTAAATGTTTTCATCAATTGGTTTTTGCTAGACCAGTTAGGGTGCACTCAGATCACAAGCCAATTGAATCGATCATGAGGAAGCCCCTTTCAGCAGCCCCTCCACGCCTTCAACTCATGATGTTGCAGCTTTAGCAGTACGATACTGAAGCGCATCATGTACAAGGAAAAGATTTGCCCATTAGTGATTATTTATCAAGACAATCACTTCCAGACGCATACCCAAGATTAATCGAAGGACTCGACCTTCATGTACATATGATCAAACAACAGTTGTTTGTCACAGATCGACAGTTAGAATGTCTGAAGAGCATTATCAAAGTTGACCCGCAAATGCAAACTTTGATAAAGACTATAACTCAGGGATGGCCTAGTTCATGAGCTGACTGCAATACAGATGTGCTTGAGTTCTGGAATCACAGGGATGAGCTATCTGTAGAAGATTACTTAATTTTCAGAGGTCAAAAGTTAATTGTACCGAAAGGTCTCCGGCAGGAGATGATACAAGGTGTGCACACTGCTCATCTGGGAGTAAACAAGACATTAGAACGCGTGAAAGATAGCATCTTTTGGTCAGGCATGTCCAAAGAAATCACAGACCATGTGTTAAAATGCTTGATATGTCTCACTCACCGCGACTTCAATACTAAAGAACCTTTAATCCCACATGACATCCCACAAAGGCCTTATCAAAAAATTGGTACTGACCTGTTTGCAGTTGATAGAAAAAATTATTTTATGACTGTTGATTATTATAGTCGATTTTTTTTAGATAGACTTATTGCTTGACACACACAGTATCACAATTATCAGGAAACTGAAAGTACACATGTCAAGAAATGGTATTTGTGATGTCTGTGTCAGCGACAATGGACAACAATTTTCATCCCAAGAATTCGCAAACTTTGCGAAAGAATGGGGTTTCAAACACAGGACGTCAAGTCCATTACATGCAATGTCTAATGGTTTGGCAGAAAAGGCAGTCTCAATTGCCAAGAAATTGCTCACCAAAGCAATGGACAGTAAGCAGGACCCTTATTTAGCCTTGTTAGAATATAGAAATACACCCTTGGATTGCGGCTATACACCAGCTCAAATGTTACTCGGTAGAAGAACAAAATCTATAATACCAATTACAAATAAACTTCTCAAACCACAGACCGTTGACCCAACTATTGTTCAAAAGAAAATGCAGCAGTCGAAATTAAAACAAAAACAGTATTTTGACAAATCGGCAAAAGTACTTAAACAACTTTCTGTAAATGATTCTGTGAGGGTTCAATTTGGTAAAACATGGAAACCCACCAAAGTTATAAGAGTTCACAGCGGCAGGTCATATTCTGTACAAACTAGGGATGGTAGTGTTTACCGCCGAAATTGAAGGTTACTTAATAAAACCATGGAGAATCTGTCAGATGTGACCCCATTTGCTGCTCGCGTATTGGCTGACCCCGAGCAGCAATGTGAAAATACTCCATTGCAAACAGTTTTCCCTAGAGAACCCCATTTCAATAACACTATCCCAGAATCTGGAGCTAAGACTTTGAGGTCAGATGCCCCATATATAACACGGTCTGGAAGAGAGGTGAAACCTAACAAACTCTGTGTAAATGATGAATGGATTAAGTAACATTGATAGTTATAGATAGAGAACTGAACTGAAACTTGAGTGTAAATGACATCCCCAGAGTGCCATTTATGTGGAACGGCGGAGGCTGTTAATAACTGACGAATACATGACAAGCAGGATGATTATTTAGGGTATAGTAAAAACAAAAAATGTTAATGGTTATCCAAAATGCATATGAACAATATTATTAATGCATTAAATATGTTTTGGACATTACTTACGTATGTATTGTCATCATGTGATTTAGTTTCATGTCAAATCTTTATCATCGAAAATAACTATTTCTACAGAATTATTTAGATTTTGTTACCTTGTTTTATATGTTACCTTCAAAATAAAACAACTTTATTTATTTTTTTCAAAACAAGGGAAATGTTGTGTTATTGAAATGGACTATACAATCTACATCATGTGTACATCTTTCTCCAATGTATATATGCATGCGTTGTTAGGGACCCGCTGTATGGATTGCCTAGTTGTGTCACTCTTAGAAATAAAGTCTTCGAAGCAACACACTTGTGTCTGTTTCAATATATACATCTCACTTGAGATAGTTTAAGACAAGAAACACAGCAGTTGGCATGACATTGTTCAATTTTTGAGATTGGATTGATCCACAAAGCTGGTCCATAATTCTGATATGCAAGATGGTAACTCAGGTGTAGTGCTGCATGCATCCTGCTTTATGATTTTCAGAGTGTACATGCATGTGGCCAACCATACAGGTAGAGTATTGGAGCATTGCTGTTAATACTTACAAAATGAATGCTAAAATATCAATTCTAATAAAATTTACCTGTACATCAGGTCAATTTACTGCCTATGCAAGTAAAGCATCAATTTTAGTAACTATGGTCTGGATGCTATGCACAGAAACTATACAGCAGTATAATTGAGTTTTCTATAGTACACACTGTACATGCACATAAAGTGCACTGAAGCATCGTTGTTGATACTTATGAAGCGGATGCTATATTTACTGTTACCTCATTAGGATAGGCTAAATGAAGGCATAAACAGGTAAAGTGACAAGAGCGTCACATATAAACAATAAAGTGGATGCTAAGACAAGATAAATAAAGAAAACTTACCCGTATATATCTGACCATAGAAGTAATTATTCATGAATATTATACATATAGTTTTCTACGTCACACACCCCAAACCTATACCTAGTTAAATACACCTTTTAGCTATGAGGGGATGCCATCACAACCCAAGCAGGTATACACCAAGGTCCTAAATGTGTGAGGATGGCAAAGTGATGACACTGAAAAGCCAGAAACTTTGTCATTGAAGAAAAAAGGAACAAAAAGGTTTGAAATATATTGACAGAATATAATCCCCATTGAAAAGGACACTCCTCCAACTTGCTTTAAGGTAGAAAATTTCCAAAATGCTTGTATGTGAACTGCAAGGCATCACTCTTTGAAGTGAGCATGTAACTTGGCAAGAGTGGAAGTAGTAATTTAAGTATTCATGGGATTTGGCACCAATCCATGCAATCCAGGGTAGATCACTCTAACTGCCACCTTGGTGGGCAGATAACTTTCAGCTTCTTGCTAAAGGTTTCAGTCTGGGAGGGTTGGATTTTCAATGTAACAGTTCTTTGAAGGTATTTTGATTGGGTAACATGTTTGAAGAAACATTGTTGAATTAAAATAAAATAAGTTTTTAGTTATTTACTAGCATATATCCCATAGTATGTTCAAAAATACCACAGCACAACATTTTTCATCATACCCATCTTAGTTTCAATTTGCAAAGTATCAGCCATCTTGTAGGAATCAACATAAAACATTTATCTGATACAAAGAATTTTGAAATATCAACAAACTTCATGCTACAAATATACAAAAATAATTTCATTTCACTTGCATAATGATTGATGATATGTCAGATTTTTGAATAGCTAGCCATAGTGGCTTCTTATCACTCACTGAATCTTATGCTGTATCAGTTCATTACCATGAACTGTATTTACAAAGAAGGTCTACATTTATTCAGGTGGCTGCATTTCTATAATAATAACTAGCATGTCATCCATGGCTGAGAAAATAATCTTAAGAATGTGTAACTTGCCCAGAATGATAAACTATGCAAAAATACTTATTTTTCTCTTGCATATCATTTGAAATTCTGGGTAAATAATACATTTTACTTGACCAGCCAAATTTTCAAAATGAATTCTTGCAGACATGTTTGTTTTGTTTGGGGTTTTTTTTTTTGTTTGTTTTTTTTAAGAATTAAATCTGATTACCTATCTAAGCTGAATCTTTGCAACTTACATACTAAATATCTTGGCACATAAAACAGGTTTTCTGCATACTCCAAAATGTTCCTTGCTTTCTTTACTGACTCCTCAGTCTGAAATAAATTAAACAAAAGTACAGTGAACAGATATTTTATTCCCACACCAAGTTTAATAGTCCTGTATGTAATTACTCAAAGTTTCATACATAGAGCATTATTTTTCTTTCAGTCAAAGTGATCTTCACCTTTGGACATAAATTTTATAGCCATCTCCCTTACCTTAAGTACTTTAAGGTCTGTGATGTAGAAATAATGTTACTATGCAGACACCATTTTCCTTCCAACAGTCACAATGACCTTGATCTCTGACTTTTTTGCCCCCAAAGGTTAAGTCATCATCAAAGTCTGGTTCTGGTGTGTGATGCAAAGCTAATGCTATAGTTGGAAATCATAGATGATGGAAAACTCTAATATATTATGTGGAAACCACTTTACTTAAGTCAGTGACCTTGCCCTTTGACCTTTTTAAGCCTGAAATCAATGGGAGTTCTTCCTAATAACAAGTGCAAGCTTTCTAGGCCTGAAATCAATGGGGGTTCTTCTTAATCACAAGTGCAAGCCATCCACAAATATTAGAGTCATAAATATATATGGTGGAAAATTTCATTTGTTGTGTGGAAACAATTTTTCTACAATCAGTCAGTGACCTTGAACTTGGATCATTTGACCCTAAAATAAGTAGAGTGCTTCCTTATCCCAAAGTGCAAGCTATCCGTAAAGATTGGCAACTAGATGGTGGAGAATAAGAGATATTAAGCAGAATTTATTTTTCTTCTATCAGTCACAGTGATCTTGACCTATAAACATTTGCTAAATATTCGAAGGGTCATTTCACTAAGACTTTCAGTCAAAGTGTAAGGGTTTTTAGGTCTGCAAAATGAATCCACCTAGTAACACAATGAACATAAATGCAATGCAATCCATGTGATAGATGAAGATACAAACAAAAAATGTGCTTTAAGAAATATTGATATGCCTCCAATACTTCAAAGGTGTTATGTTCAGTTTAATCTGTATTGTGTGGGTGACCTTGGTCAGTACTTGAAGGTAACAGACAACCTGACTACTCTTTTGGGGTTTTTTGTTTTTGTTGTAAATGACATATTATATAGCTAATACTTATCTATGAGTTTTGCTTATATATTATTATGATTATTATTATTATTATTTGTAGGTAAACATGCTTATTTGAGTTTAATTCAGGACATTTTGGACATTGGTATTACCCTCTGGATTTCCTGGTGTACCTGCTGTTTGCTGTGTTCTTTGCTAAAGTTTCAATAATAGACCTGATATTGTTGACAATTTAAAACAGTCTAGAAATGAAGTTTTTACCTTCATCCTGGTCTTTGTATTGTGACTAAGGTTTTTATATAAAGCAGAGTTAAACAGAAATTCTTAATTTCTATCTTAACATCTAAAGTAAAATCAGTCTTTTATTTGTGCTCAGTTTTAATATGAGAGGATTTTGATTTATTTACTTAAATTATTCATTAGAATTACAAAGTGCTCTTTGACTCTAGGACTAAATTACAATTTTTGGAAACTACTGTGAATACATTCATGGATATTTTGGATTATATCATTTTGATACATCAAGACTGTTAGCACATTAACACTATTCCCAAAAATTAGCACATTCAATATTGGAATTCATTCAGAATACTCTATAATTTTGTAATAGAACTTTTAGGGTCATTTGGGATTTAACTCACAATACTTTAAGTTCTTTTTCAATTTTCACCTTGCATTCTAAGTAAATAAATCATTTGTTAAGCTTTACAAAACTTTATTGGCTTTTGCATTTTACTGCTATTAGTTTAAAACCACAGTGTTGTAATAGAGGTCAAAACCCCATAGACCGCAACCAAGGGTTTGATCCAAGGGCAAGACTAGTACTTGCAGTAGGTGAATATAAGATGATTTTTCTATTCCAAATACTGTTTAAATTTGATAAAGAATTATTGAAATGTTAGTTATGGACCCAATTGCCCCCCATCCAAGAATGTATGAATGGTACGATCTGAGAGGTATGTATTGATGCTATTCTAAATGTGCATTGAACTGGGTGAGACTTTATGGAAATAAACCAAAGAAAGCATTATTCAGTGTCCTTCCTCATGAACCCATAGATCCCTCCTACAGGCATAACACTTGTAACCCCAGTGGTTTAATGAGAAAGGATATATTGAATTATATAAAATAACAAATATGAAGTGAATTATACGTGGGGTTATTAAAATATTACCCCACCACCCACCTGCCAAACAAATACCAACGTTCAAGATCCCAAAGATACATCTAGGAACTAACCTAGAGGACATCATCAGTGTTTGGAGGAAGGAAAGTCTGGGGTCATTATTGAAATGAACTGGATAAATATTCATTAAACTAAAAATGTGGATCAAAGCTTTAATAATTTAAGGTGTCCTACATACTGACCAATAGCCCCACTCAGTGATTTGATCAAGGGGTAGGAGCTGCAATGGGAGAAGAATAATTGTATTATATTACATTCTCAAAATGAAATGAATTATTTAAAGGAATTTTAAAAGCACAAGTGATAAAAAGAACTTCTGTAAATCTTGGCCCTATGGCTCCAATCAAATGAAACAATGGGGCAGAAGAAGTAAAATCCACAAGGTTGGTGTTAACTTTGTTGATACTTTATTCTGGAAACAAAGTGTCTGTGTAAGAGGTTTTTGGAAATATATGTAAAGAACATAATTTAAACAAAATGTGTTCCTAATATAATTCCTGACCCCATAGTCCCACAAAAGAGCAGAACACAGGCCTGGGGCAGAAAATGGCACTGAGGGCTGGGGAGCATATCATGATATTTAATGACAAATATGAAGTTTTGATGGGTTTTTTTGTAGTTTTGGGGCTTTTTTATTTTGTTTTAATGGCAGTTTTAACACATTATTGGCTGTATCATGCTGAGTACCATTCTCAAGGACACCAAGACACCTGGGGTTGGCCATGAACCACAACCTCTTGATTATAAATCTGATGTTCCATCATCTGATCAGCCAGGGTCAAATATGAAGTGAATCAGAGAAGAACTAACTCAGCTGCAAATGATTAAAAATACTTTAACCAAAATGTGTCAACAGAGTAATTATTGATGCCATTGCCCTAGCTAATGTCTGAACCCTGGGACAAAAATAGTACTGAGAAAAGGGAGTATGTGATGATATTATATCCCAGATATTGAGTGAACTGAATAAGGGATTATAGAAAAAAACAATTAAAAACAACTTTGACCCAAAACATCTATTAAAATGTTTACCCACTATAATTTATGATCCCAGGATCCCACCCTATGACAGAACTCTGAAGCAGGGGTAGTTATGAGAGAAGGAGAGTAAGTAATCACGTATACTCCAAATATGAAGAGAAGCAGGTGAGGAATTAGTGATACCAACCAAAATGTGAACCCAATATATTTCTTGATCTCATGACCCCAACCTGGGGCATGATTTGTACTGAAGGAAGAAGTGTATGTGATGATGTTTTGAGGACTTACACGATGATGCTATATTCCAAACATTAAGTGAACTGTAAAATGGGTTATGGAAATATTGGTGATGAAAGCAGGTTTAACCAAAAAAAGTCAAAATGCATCCTCTTTATCATTATTGACCCCAAGGCCCCACCCCTAGGAATAGCCCAGGGAACATACATTTCAATTTGTTATGTATATTTAATTTATATTGTGTGCCTGACCTCTGTTCAAGATTGAAGATAGACTCTTGTGTGTACCTGATTTTTGTCATGTTTGTAAGTTATAAATAAGTTGCTTCCTGATATCTGAGTTCAAGATCTAGCCTTATTTACAAACTTAGAATGTTTTTGGAAGTGAACATGTGATTCATATACTTGTCATTTTACTGCATCTTACATCAAGTGAAAATAGTATATATGGTTGTGCTAAACAAAATAATTCATTCCTCTTTTAAGTTCAGTCTCTGGAATCATTAACTGTTGTGTTCAGATATAATTTAAGAGAAATCGTTTACTTAAATTATTCATTGAAACTGCACAGTGCACATTGACTTTTTGGACTCAAACACTATTTTGGGATTATTGTGAATTCATTCAAGGACATTCTGGATTACATCATTGTGGTTCATCAGGATTGTTTGGACATCAACCTATTCAAGACTATTGGTACATCAGCACATTCAATATTGGAATTCATTCAAGACACTCTACACTTTTGGACTAGTGGTAGGACATCTAGGATTATTTGGAATTTAATTCATAATAATGTAAGTTCCTCTTAAGTTTTCACTTTGAAACAAGGAGAAATAAATTATTTCTTAACTTTAATAAACTTATTGGTTTCATTTCTTTCTAAGTTTAAGGCCATAGAATTGTAACAAATTATAATGTAAACTGGGTAATGGGTTACTAAAGCATATACACAAGAAGAAATTTTAACCAAAACTTTTAGCAAAATGTTTTCTAAATATAATTCTTGACCCCAATTCTCCGCCCCGGGAGTGAACCCATGGACAGAAGTTCTACTTAAATAGGAGAAATATGTGATGATAATTTATTCCAAATATGATGTAATTTAAGTAAGGAGTTGTGAAAATAAAAGTGATGGAATGAAAAAAAAAAAATGTGTCCACCTAGTGGCAGGACCAAGGGGGAATTGCGGTATATGTACTAAGAGGAGTGGTGTCACGTTTGCTAAGCCCCAGCTAGAAAGTCATGTATAAGCTGTAATCTACCTGTCTTGGGAATATTACCACAGCCTTGTGTTTGATCTCTAAAGATTGCCACAGGGTTAGTGTTGACCTCTTACCCAAGGTTACCATGATCAGCCAGAGACCGGAAACTTGCGTCGGCAAAGGCGACCGGTCGTGTCACTTAACAAAGGCTTGCCGTTATCACACCTATATGTTAAAGGTTAGTTCAAGGATCAAAAGGAAAGTCCATGAGGTGATCAGGGCATGTTCTTATCCGTCCCCACATTGACAGACAGCGAGAGGGACATTGTCTAGGTTTGATTGGATTGATTCACAGCGATATCCAATCAGAATTGAGATAGAGGGCACAATTACAATTCAGACCCGAATGATACCTTCTGAAATCATAAGGGTAAGTTAGTATTTGCCTGGAAGGATTGCAGATCAATAGGGTTTACTCCGAGAAAGAAGCCACTTGTAATCTGCCGGCAGAACTTAGAGGTATATTCTAAGGAAAGACAAAGCTTCGAAAAGGTCAGTAAGTTATTTGCTCGATTTTTGCAGAATATTACGGCATCAGAATTGTAATTATCTGTAGTATGTACACTTAATTACTAGGATCATTTAGTATGTAGAATTAACTTAAGTTTGTAGTGTTTCATCTACATGTGTATTTGAGAAATGGGCTTGAGCCTTATATAGAGAATTATCAGATGCGAGGCAGAATTATGTAGATTGTTAGCTTGTGGTCAGAATTCTGTCATTTTTTGCTATAAGGTTACTTCGTAGTAAACCAGTGCATTTATTAATGTGTCATGTTAGAATTTACAGATGCTTGAATTGTGAATTTGGAAACATGGTTGAAGTATTTAAGATTAGTTACTATGGACATATGCATATATCAGAGCATGGATATTTGAATATTTGCGTACTTTGTATGAGTTGTAAGGTAAAGAAAGGCATCTGATTATTGTGATATTGTTTGGTATAATGGGATTAGGAATATGTACTGATGTGACGGAATTTATTGATGTATGTATAAGAATTGATACCGTGCTGTATTATGACATTTGTTTTACCATACAAGAAAACATGGATATCTCGATGTGAACAAATGCGTGACCAAAGAAATTTAATAGCCATTATCTGATGATAGGCTGTGTGTAGTGTGAGATGAGAGGGCAAAGAAAAAAGATTGTACCATCTTTGTGCTTTCAAAGGAAGCTTTTTAGGGGACAGAGAATTTCTGGTTCCATTGGGTCCCAAGTCTTCAAGAGTTGGAGACAGAATTGAGACTGTTTGTTGCCGAGACAGTCGAAGTTCACAGAAGCATAGTCGTTGAGGAGAAAGTGGAGGAAGAGGAGAAGGAGTCTAGAGAAAGTCGAGGAGGAGGAGGAGAATGAATTTGGAGAAAGGTTGGAGAGGAAGAGGAGAAGGAATTGGGAGAAATAAGAGAGAGAAAGGATACAACATATGAGTCAAAATACAAGGACAGGTGGAAATCAATCTTACACTGTTAATCAAGTGATGCAATAGGCTTATTAAAGGGTCAAAAGGAAGGAGTGGAATTTGAAATTTGAGTCATTTGATTATTGAATTGTTATTAAATTGTTACTCATTGAATTTCAACCTTTTTTATATATGTAACCATCTAACTGTTGGCATTGCTGACTGGGGGCTTGGAGCTTTACATCTATCTTTCACTAAATTTAACTTCCAACAAAATAGAGCCTGGGTGGGACTTCTATAATAGTTTAAATAAAATATTGGGAGCACCCCACCTTAACCATACAGTTCATGACAAGTGTGTAATATTATATTCCAGATATGAATTGAATTGGGCAGAGGGTTTCTAAGCTACAAGTACTGGATAAACTTTAATCCACCCACCCACCCCATGCTCACCCTAATCCTAATTTTTGTCCCAACTCTGGAGCACAAAAACCTGAAATACTCAGTGAAGCCATGACAACAGTTAATAGTTAACTGGACTGCTCCGGTGGCCTAGTGGTTTGAGCGTCCAACTTGGATGCAGGAGGTCGTGGGTTCGATCCCCGGTCGAGTCATACCAAAGACTTACAAAAATGGTACTAACAGCTGCCTCGCTTGGCGCTCAGCATTAAGAGGTTAGTGTTAAGACTGGTTGGCCTGGTGTCAGGATAATGTGACTGGGTGGGACATCATGCTACATGTCTGCGGCATGATGCCCCAGTGCTAGACATCACTATAAACTGCCACACTGCCGACATCGTAGCGATATGACTGAAAAATTGTTAAAGCTATGTTAAAAATCATAATCACATCACATCACATCACAATAGTTAACTTTAGGTTGATCTAACAAATTTCTGTCTCCAGGGCAAACAATCTCAAAACAAAAGGCCAAAGTGAGCACGAGATCACTCAATCTGATATTTGTCTACTAGACAAATGTAAACAGTTAACTAAAAAATCTGGAACAATAGGATACTCTTCAACTGCAAACAAAATTTAACATAAAGTACACTGGCATTTGATGATGGGCTGGCATCATTTCTAAAATGTTTTACACAGTCATGGGGGATGTTAGGGTTAAGACTCTAGGCCAAAATAAATACTATTCCAAAGCTGAATACAACAAATGAATCTCAAAATTGTTAATGGTGTTGTTACCAACCTATGCATTGTCTCACATATTACTTAATTTTATCTTGTATGCAATGCACAAATAAGTGCTTTGTTTCACTTTTCACCATAACAATACTGCGATGATCAATGTCCACTGCATTTGCAAAATTTAGTCCATCTTGTGCCCATCATAATTTATTTAAAAACCAGGTATTAAAGCTTACTGCTCAAATCAGCCCAAATATTAATGTGATGGAAACAAGATTCCCTCAAAGGAACTGATGCTTAACTGTATGCAAAGCATTTTTAAGAGAATCCAAGTGTGTTTCTTCATTATATCTGCTGAGGGTTGAAACTATCATTGATATTTTCAAGAAGCCAAAATGGCTGCTGTGGTGGATATTAGGACCAACTAGACATTATTAGAAGTCTTTTGGTGAAAACCCCATGTCAATATGACCATCAAGATGGAGTAGTAAAAAATGATTTTCAAGATGGCTGCCATAGTGGCCATAATAAAGCATGCCATTTTCATTTAGGACCAACTACACATTGTAATCCAGAGATGCATAATAATCAAGTCTAAATATCTGGTCCCCAGAATGCATAGTTTCCACACTAATTAGATAATTTTGTACACTATATACCTCTCCATATACTTTAAAAGAGCATGAATCCTTCTTGTGGTCTATAGCTGTGATGCCCTCTATCCTCTGAGCCCGTTGTATATTGGCACCTTGTTTTCCTATTGCCAAACCCATCAGGTGTTTTCGTACAGAGAACTCTTCTAAATAACCAGATCTAATTTTTGTACCCTGAAAAGGAAATATAAATTCAACTTGGTGTTTCACTCATAAACACAAAATTTCCTCATCAACAGGAGCCCATTTGAAGTAGCTGACAATATACAGACTTAAAGAGAAATATACGAGTACTGACCTAAAGGTCAAACTTACCTACGTTTAGTATGGTTAAGTTACTCTCCTTGAGGTGAAAGTATATAAAGATAAAGCAACAAACAGACCCTTTAAAATGTGTAAGTCAGAAAGGGTAACTCAACCATTCCAGGACTAGGTCAGTGTAACCTGATTTAAATTGTTGACTCAATTTCACCTACACTTGTAAAAATTGATGGATGAAAATCAGTGAAAATTACTTAAATAAAAAATTATTATTCTAGATTATTTATAGTCTTCATTAATTGATAAAGTCATAATATGTTTAAATATTATGACTTTATCAATTAATGAAGACTATAAATAACCTAGGATAGTAATTTTTTATTTTAAGTAATTTTCACTGATTTTCATCCACCAGTTTTTACAAGTGTAGGTGAAATTGAGTCAACAATTTAAATCAGGTTACACTGACCTAGTCTTGGAATGGTTAAGTTACCCTTTCTGACTTGCCAAGCTTCTCAAGTGTAGGTTAAATAATATCCAATATATAAAGTGTAACAAACAAATAAATTGAAATTGGAAAGTCACTCAAACTGAAAATTAGGTCAAACTTCAGACATTCTCAGTACTGACTGCTTACTGACCTTGATAAAAATCCAAAATGTGCTAATATTCAAGGGTGTAGCTGCAATAGTACCCGAGATATTGAGGGTATAACATGCAAATTGCTGAAAATTCAAAAGTCACTCAGAAAGGTAGAACAACCTAGGTTATTGTATGTGGAATTTACATTCTTTGTGATGCAAACACATACAAATTTTCATAAGTGTTCATGAAATAGCATCCAAGAAGAGAATACAAAGTCACTTGAATAAGAGAAGTGCATTACAATGACCAAGTTTTGTTATGGCTGAGTTGCTTTTATCAAAGATGTAATTTTATAACAACTTTCTACAGTGCAGTTGAAAGTTTTGGAGGGTCAAATGAACGAACAGCTAAATATACCAAGTCATTAAATCACGAAAACTGGCTCCAATTCACCTGGTTCTGATATGGCTCAGTTCCTTTCATTGAGATGTATTTATAAACCAACTTTCATGAGAGTCTGCCAAACAGGGGCCAGGATTTTCATTAGTGTAGGTGAAATAGGGTTCAAGATATTGAGGGTGAAGTACAAACAGCTGAAAACAAAAACAACACTCAAACATGCAATTTTGGTTCACAAAGATGCCAACAAATTTTGCCAACAGTTAAAATAACTTTCTCAATCTTTTACTGAGACTTAGAACACGCTTAAATATTTCTACAAATACACTGTATGGTCAGGAACTGCCACAAAATACCTGAGACTAAACTATCTTACCCTACCTTTATCATCTTTCATAGCAGCTAGCACATGTATTAACGATATCACAAATGAGTCACAAATGATACCCAACTATCTCCAAGCATTTTAGCATTCATTAAAGATAAATTATATTACTGAGAAATATTTGCAGGTTTCTAAAGATTGCATATAATGCTATGTAATCCCTTTAAAGTGTGCTCTCATTTTAACATGCACACTACTGATATAAACTCTGTAATGTTGTTGTTGTTGTTGTTGTGGGGCTTAACGCCATTTTTCAGCACACGATAGGCTATACATGGCGGCCAGTATTAATGGTGGAGGAAGAAACTGGGAAATCCGCGGAAAGAACCACTGACCCATGAGAAGCTACTGGCAAGCTTTCTCACATATCCACATTCACCGAATCTTAGACTCGAACCCACGCAGACAGAGGTGAGATGGCAGTGATCCGTAACGGAGAGCGCTTTAGACCACTCAGCCACTCAGGGCCCCAACTCTGTAATGTATGCGCATTGTTTGCATCTTGCACCCTTACCATGCTTAGTTTCCTTTTACTTCATGCTTTTACTTTGTTTTAACTTATAAGTATGGCTTAAAGCAACAACATCAATTTACTCCTGACAATTATTAGGTGACATTGCTGACCTAACATTCATCCACTTGAATATTCGAATCTAAATACAACATCTTCTAATCTGAATAAACGTAATCTGAAATATCAGGGCTGTTCCATTTAAACATACATGGTACCAAGGTAAAGCAGGCTACTCTGGTTATTCAAAAAATTCATATGAAAAATGATAACAAAATTCTAAATTGCTTCTATTGGTGACTACTTTATATTGATGGTGCCTTGCCTGAGTCACAAGTATGTTTTACTGCAGCAACTCTTAGTGACTCAGCAAAAAAGTACAGAGTTAAATAAACCTGAACAGAAAACGATACTACACTGACAAACATACTCCTATGGTAATAATAAAATAATAATAATAATTGTACAGTTATAAACACTTTAATAGAAAATTATAATACCTGACCAACACACTCACATGGTAATAATAATAATAATAATAATAATAATAATAATAAAAATTGTACAGTAATAAAAACCTGAACAGAAAACAATACTACCCTGACAAACACACTCCTATGATCATAATAATAATAATTGTACAGTGACAAAACCCTGAAAAGAAAATGATACTACCCTGACAAACACAATCCTACAGTCATGCTGTTGAAATACTTATCAAAATAAAACAAAGCATACCTGATAACTTAAATATTAATTCATGCAGTTACATGAGAGTAGAAATAATACCTGTATAGAGATTATATTTAGGAAACTATTTTTAAACTTACTTGTGACATTTTTATTTTTTCTGAACAAGCATGTCTGGAAGTACTTTCTGGATCCTTTTTCATCTCTGTGAAGTGTTTGTCTGCAAACGAAAAAATTATATATATATATATAAATAAATAAAATACAAATCATATGGTGAATAACATTCCTTTCAAATGCACTGGATCCAGCAAGCACTCAGGCTAGTTAGATACTAGTTTTGCACTGTTTGTTGTCAGTTTATTACAGTTATCTTAATCAATCCCTGACCAACGTGATCCCTTGCTGGATCCAGTGCATTTGAAAGGAACGTTATTCAGTATATGATTTGTTTTCTTTAGCTTATCAACCTCGTATGGCACGATCTACCTTTGGTGTGATCTAACACCCTTTCAGTTCTGTATTTTATGTCATGTTAGTGTATACGTTCCAATGTTTTCCTTCTTGTACAGCCATGCACAAATGAAAATATTTATTTTTTGCAGCCGACACATTTTCTTTCATATAATTCTCTAAATTTGCTTAATAGCCTATAATTACTACTATGACAATGAAATATCCGGGATATACATTTCACCTACTTAAAATGAACATAAAACAACAGATGTCGTTATCGCTCGTCAATTTCCGGGTCAGTAAAGATATTTTCAAGCATCCGCAACAAGTTGAAATAAATTAGTTGAAACATAATAAATTTAAAGGTTTAATTCCTGTAGAAACAACCATGTAAAGTTTTGCAAACGCAACAGATTTTGTGTTTTATTTGTTTGTCTTGTCTATGTTTTGTATTTGCCTTTGAAAAAGACTCATTAAGAGTCGAAAGAGCTCAGGCTAGTTAGATACTAGTTTTGCACTGTTCGTTGTCAGTTTATTAGAGTTATATATTTATATATATATATATATATATATATATATATATATATATATATATATATATATATATATATATATATATATATATATATATATATATATATATATATATATTTGAACAGGAATGCAAAAAGTGAAAAAGCAAAAGAAAGTCTATTGGGAGATTAAAAAAAGTTATTTCCCATACAATGTATTAGAATTCTCTCTGAATAATAAATCTGCTATCCTGTCTTCAACACCTGGAAGATATTTGGCTCTTATTTCACATTCCAAGATTTCAGAATGACTGTAAAACTTCATTTTTGGCTGAGCTTTTATTTAGAATCCATACTGTCACATAATATGATTATGCTCTCTCTGTCTCTCTCTGTCTCTGTCTCTGTCTCTCTCTCTCCTGCCCCGAAAAACCGAACAAAGCAATTTCACCGTAACTTTGCTTCAAATTTAGTTTTAAAATATGCTACTGTGGCATAAGAATCTAATTGCAATAACTACAAGAATGCATGAACAATTTCATCTACTTTCAAATGGTTTTTGCTAAACTGTCCTAACAAATATTTTTGTCAAAACTGGTGAGGTGCAAAATGTGTTTAAAACTTGAAATATTGCAGTAATGTACGTAAAAACAAATGATGATATATGTATACAAACACAAATGTGTTTATTAAAATTTCATTTGTCTATCATATTAAGCAGTTTTCACTTAATCATGCTAACAGGGGTTTGTCACAAAATTTCAAAATGAAATATAGGGGCCACAGTCATCAGGTCTCCCCATACTGTTAAATCATGTCTGACATGCTTAGAACAAGTCGCCCAAGTAGAGTAGTATTACAGTATGTGTTTTGAATTTTGACAGCTGAGATAAACTCCTTCTATACCCTGACTTTTTTACTTTAACCCTGATCTTCACATGTGAGTGCAGATGCTATGAAATAATAAATAATAAAAAATAATAAATGAGTGCATATGCTATGAAATAATAAATAATAAAAAATAATAACAGCCACTTGCATTGTAGTGAGTTCCAGATAGTTGGCATGGTTGATATTGGTTTATTAAGGGGGCCAAAGGTGAACTACAGTTGTTTACTTTACTGATTTTACAAAAGAAAATTCAGTGGTCTGCTAGTGTGCTTAAGCCTGGTAATTTTTATGAAGTAAACGTCCCTGGCTTACTAGTGTGCTTAAGTATGTGTTTACTTTACTAATTGAATAGTAAGAAACCCCTATGTGACAGTAGATGTGTACACAATAAAGAAATAATATCCAGCTCTACCAGCCATAAGTCTAAAATCACCAGTGTGATGACACCCATTGATATTTACATTTATTAGAATAAATATTTCAGACTGCAATGCATCAACAATCTTTACGTATTTATTTACCAATTTAGTGTTGCTAGCCATGATCTTAATAAGGTCACCACTCATTTTCATCACCAGAATTTTTAACCTTCAATTTCGTATTTGCATCAATGAAGTGTTTGATAAATGCAACTTATGTACCAGAGTCTTTAATTCATCCAACTTAAAAACCACAGCCAGGTTTTACACTATAGCACCTCACAGCCTCACACCTTGAATGTCAACCTCTGACATTTGCAATTTTCCAATTCGATATTCAAATATCACAACACCAACAAATAACCAAGCTGGTAAACTCAGTCAAGTCTCTACTTTGCTTGTGAACCTTCTCAGATCCACATCTGTACTGCATCATGCTGAGTAATGTCTATAATTGTTAACAACCAGTATTTCATATATTAAGTGCATATTCTATTTGATAATATAAAATCACTTAGTACACATGGTGTTGGTGCTGAAGTTTTGCTTCCTGCAAGTACATGCAATGCTTTAACAACAAGATGACCACATATTGGCCCATCCAGTCTAGTTTGCAATGGTAGATTTGAATAAAACATTGGTCATCATCAAGTGGCAAGCCACCATGTAAATAATCAATAATTTCAAGTAGTGGTACATCAAAATACAAAATATGTCTAGGCGTTATGAAATATCTAGGCGCTGTTGATGAATCCAGGTTAACGATGCCAGTTTCCCACCTGTGGATAACCGTCGATGTCAGATCATTCCACATAAAGCCACCGCATAAATGTTTGACTGACCTTGCCAACGTATGTAAATCAAGATTTGTTACTAACATGTAGCAAACCCTGCAAGGAATTTGTTCAGTAACTTGCATTGTATTTATTTGCTTGTTAGAACCATCAGTTTAGGAAACAGAGTTTGACATGAACACATCTCCCACTGGACTGTTCAAAAACTTTCAAAGTCCATGTAAATGACATACAGAAGTTTCATCATGTGCTGCACCATGATGAATTTCAGATTGGTTCTGGAATTATGGCAAAATGCAGTTTTCCATGAATTCCACCACAGTAAATGTAACAGTCTAAGAGCAGCTTTTGGGTGCTAAATATGTGTAGGCCTGGAAATATTTTATTGCAGTAATTACTATGTTTGTTAGGCATCAGGTAACATAATGCTTAGCAAATGCAGATTAATCTTGATCCACCCATGTGGATCTTTGTATGCAGATCAATCTTGATCCACCCATGTGGATCTTTGTATGCAGATCAATCTTGATCCACCCATGTGGATCTTTGTATGCAGATCAATCTTGATCCACCCATGTGGATCTTTGTATGCAGATCAATCTTGATCCACCCATGTGGATATTTGCTTTGTACATGTGGGGATAATGCAAGTGCATAAGAAGCATTGTTCAAAGCATAGACATTAATCAACAATAATGGGGTTAAGTTCTTCAATTGTTTTGTGTGGTCTTAGTAACTTGTACAGAAAATTCTATGTCAGCAAAGTTGAATCAACCTACCGGTATGTATTGTTGGTATTTTCCTGGCTAGTCTGTATTGTCACTCATGGGATGTAAAGTGGACTCAAGCAACCATCAAGACACTGATTGTCATTGTTTTCCACATTTACCATTGAGCATGGTGGAACATACAATGGCACTGGATTATAACTGAATGTACAAAATGGCTGGTATAGGGACTCCCATGTATTTCATCTGTCAAGAGTTTATCCTGATCTTGCATTGGTGTATTTTTCCAATACCTCAAGAATCATTTCAAAGGCTTTGTCGAGCTCATCATTGATAGCTTTCATATTGGTGTCTTTAGGGTTCAGGATTGTAAAAGCACTACTGTGAATCCAAGGTGATGAGATCTTAAACCCACCCTTCTCTGATAATGTATGATTAAATGGCATTGTCAAATGCAAACAGAGAACAATATCTGCTATAACTCTGGAAGTATCAGAGCATTGTATCACTGATGATTCCTGGATGCATCTCTGAAAGAAATTGTCTAGCATCTCTGCTTTGTGTGTACACACTTGGGATAATTGCCTGGCAATCACAAGAGCTCTTACATACCTTAAACTCAAGCCTTTGGCTCACTGACAAACATACTCAACTGCTTCAGTGGTGATGCATCAGCAGCTTTATTCATCCTGTACAGTATGTAAAATTTAAATCCACTTGACTCAGGATGAATTCTGACATTTAATCATGCTGTTTCATACATTTTCTTGTAACGTTTGGCATTTTTATGTTACACTTGCTTAAATTGTTTCAGTTGTTCTATTAACATTACCATTGCCATGGTAACTGGCTGCAGTTGATTCGGGTCAAGTGGTTGTTGTCCATTTATGGTTCTAATAATTCAAGTATTCAGCTCTTTGCGTATGGCTTGATATTTTTAACCGAAGCTCTCTTGCAAGGTGCCTTAGTTGAATTACAGTCGGCATACTGGTATATAAAGAAAAATCTTCATCAAATTCTGTCAATAAATTTTTTAAAGTATTTATACTTTAACAGGATCAGAAACTACAATCACATCAATCCTGTCTATTATTTCGTTGACTTCTGTATCTTTTTTATCACCGCTGTCAGGTGTTTTTTCAACACAGTCATGTATTTCTACAACAACAGCATAAGCTAATATTTGAACATGTTTATGATAATACTTGCACACAGATTCACATGGTCAGCAAAGCACATGAGTATAACATCATATGTAAATAATTACTAAACATCAACTGTAATTTTAAGTTTTTCAAATGTTGATTAATATTCTGACCTATTCATAGATCAGCTATTTATTTGAAATTTGTTAAATTTTGCGGCCAAAAAGGACTTATAGTACCTACTGTTTTTCTTCTTCCATCTAAAAGCTACAAAACCAATACCACCAGAATCTGATACTAATTGTCTGCAAGTTCTTTTCAAAGTTATTTTGTACATTGAACAAGCCTTGCCTTTGCTTTAATTAGATCAAAAAATTATAAATTATACAGTAAATAACAATCAATTGGCACTTTACTGTTAACACTAATCTCTGGTGGAAAATCAAGATCAAACATAATTCTTTTGTCTATGAAATCCTTCTAAGGTACAGACTTGAGCAACGAAATAATGATGATAGTAATGAAAAGGCTAATTTCAAAGGACCAGATAGTTACTCCATATGAGGATTCTTTGATCCAACAAACAGCTATATCTCTGGTGAAATGATTATCACCATGAAGGTTACAGTAAGCTGCTAAACTAAATCTCCAAGTAAATGCCAAGTACAAAACTATATCTAAGAAGCTCACAAATCTTCTATCATGAAAGTATTTTAATAATAACTCTCAAAAATCTACATTTAATTTTGGTCGCACATGAACCAATAAAAAGCATGACTTCAAAATCAGTTGTTTGATCAGACCTATTCTTTTCTACCTAATCTGATCCCTTATGAGCCTCTTTTCTGTAATCATTTCCATATTCCCTGCTAATAACTGTTGGACATAAAATCTTTACAACTCTGACACTGCAATGCAAGCATGCTAGTGGCCACAACTGCAGAAACATAACTGTATCATATGCAGGGATGCTGCCAAGATTTTATCAAAAAGGGGCAGCTCCCTCTTTGTCACAACAAATAAGTAGAAAATAAGATGGAAAGGAGGAAACAGCCACATAGTTCAATATTTGTATAACACATCAATATCTGTGGCTATTTATTCTTGCTCCACTCTGTTAGAGCTCTAATGAAATCAAAATCTTTGAAAGATGTTTGTAGTTATATACGCATTAATCTGTGATTGTTTCTGAGCCTAATCTATGCATTCTCTATGTATAAATATTGTTCTGTGCTGAGATCATCTTTCAGAGTCTGCTGTCAGAATGGGCACACACAAAGTTAGATTAGCCAAGCCCTAGGAAAATAGTCTTTATGGTTATTATGTACAATTTTTTTTCCACAGCTCATAGATACCGTCTTTTGGACACTTCCATTCCAAAATAAGATTTTTCACAAACATAAGCTCTGCCAAAGTTTCACTTTCTTAAATCAGCGCTTTGCTAACTACAGTGTGACAGCACTATAACATGATGCTCTGGGTTCCATAGAACCCAACTGTGCTATAACCAACCATGTCAGCTAACTCAATAAAATATTGCATGTGCCCAAAACATGGCTGGGGGATGGGGGAAGCATGTGCAAATATATGTGCTTTTGATTAAATGAAGACAAACTAGTCTGAAGTACACTTATATTGACAACTTATATTTGTGTAGTACAATCCATAATCCATTAAGTACTGTACATGTATATTTAAAATTCATGAATTCGAGTGTAGATCTCATGTTATAAAATTCATATACAGTAGAACTTCAATTATCTGGCACCTGATTAACCTTCAGTCTCTGTTAACCATCAGGGCATTGTACATCAAAAATATTATAAACAGGTACATCTACATTTTATGACCCAGACTATTGTATAGTACTTTTAATGTACATATTCTATTATTCATCTATTTTCATATCCATTATGGTCTTGGTCCCGCACATTGATGGATAATATCAAAGTTCTACTGTATCAGTCACATCCCATTAGAAAACACAAACATGTATATGAAAAAAATGGTAGTCCTCATTTGATCTAGATCTGATTATTACTAAACAATTCACTACGATATTTTTGCTATTTATCTTTAATCTTTCATACTAATATTGACTTTGCTGTTACATGCAGGGTCTTAATGTTTAACTGACTCACCATCAGAAATTAAATAATGGTATTTGTACTTCTTTCCATCTTTACCTTTTTCCAGCCTTGCCAACTCTTCCTCTGCCTCCTCTAGCTTTTTCTTTAATTCTTCTTTTTGTCTGCTTTTCAGGATCTCCTTCTTTCGGCTCTCAATTTCCTCCAATCTCTTCTTGACTGCCTCCTCTTCTTCGTCTGCATCAGACATAGTTCCACTGGAATCAACAGTTGGTTGTTGATGCAACACAGGAATAGGCAAGCCTTCAATGTTATCATTTGCAGAAGAGCATTTTGGAGAGATCACTCTGGAGATTCCTTTAACTAACACATCATCTTCCTGTATGCCAGGAGACAGCTGTTGTTGCAACACCGACATAGACAAACTGTCAGTGTTATTTTTTGTTGAAGAAAATTTTGGGGAGATCACTCTAGGGATGCCTGTAACCACTGTATCATCTTCCTGTGTGCAAAGGAAGATCATCAGGATGTCATTTTTTCATACATCTAGTCTCCATTTTCATGGAAAATGATGAATGAATTTGTGTACAGTGAAAGCAGCAAATGAAAATACATGAAAATTACTGTGCCAATCATGATTGTGTAGGAAAGTCTATTCTGGTCCAAAGTTATACAAGAAACTAAGGTGTAATCCATAAATTCCTTGCATATACCAATAATATACCTTGCATATATCAATACTATACCTTGCATATACCAATAATAACCCTTGCATATACCAGTAATAATTTGGTAGAAAAGTCACATTCTAAACCATGATTATAATCCAAAAGAAGGAAATATCAAACTACCATCCAGTGTGCATGACACCTCTACAAACTCCCTACATCCTTAGCCTCATTAATATCAGGCTACATTATATACAATTTCACTGAAATCTAAAATCCAAACATAATGACAGCATAATTGCAGCGAACAACTGACAATCAAACTCAGCAAAGATTTCATGAAATTGAAACTGCCCAACAAACTTGGCTGAAATCCAATTATAAAAAAATTAAAGTGTGTTGCTGTACAGATAAGTGGGTATCTTTGACAACTGATCTGTAATAACAATAAATAATGATGAAGAATGGCAATCAAACTTAGCCAAAGTCTCATCAATGACACCAGCATAAATTGGTTGAAATCAAATAACATTCCAGGTGTTTATTGTGCAAGTAAGAAATGTGGGTGGCTCTGACAATCACAGACTATAACTCTACTAATTGATGACAGTGAAAGCTGATATGGCTAAGGTTTCATAACTATTAGTCTGCAATACAAATCTGGATGAATCTCAAAATTATTAAGGGATTAAATGTGTGAAAACACAAGAGTGTGCAGATCTGAAAATAAGGGGCCATAACTCTGTTAAACAATGATGCATTACGCCAACAAAAGAACTTGGCAAAAGTGTCATAAATATCAAGCAAGATACAAATTTTATTGTTGAAATCCAATTATAATGAATAGATTTATTATGCAGTACACCAGAGAAAAAAGCAGATATGTATGACAATATGGGGTTGTAATGCTGCAAAACAATAATGTAGAAGGCTGACAATCAAACATGGTCAAGGTCACATCAATATCAAGCCATAGACAAAATCTGTATAAATAAGAACTAAGGGCTGTTCATGGTGGATGCTTAAGAAATGGACAGTCTCGCTACAATTTGCGCTGCAGGGCCTAAAACAGAGGAATGGGTAAATCATTACCATAACTCTTCTCACTGAAATAGTGGAGCAGCAGAGGAAGTGAACAGACCATTTGTCTGAATCGTCATTTGTCTAAAAAATAAGGTTCCTACGAAGGCTGAAAATAAGGTCAATAACGCTAAACCAGGGCTTCTAACTGACCGAGAGTTTCTCTAATTGGTTTAGCTTATCTCGTTACTTTATCTCCGACTCTTTGTTTTTATTTTATGGTGTGTTTCGTTTACTCGCCGGGTCACTCAATATTGGTTGTTCACCTCCTCTGCTGCTGTAAATTAAACAGCCAGTATAAATATTATCAATAATGATTGGAGAACCACACTCAGCTAGATTAGCTCAAGAGCAACTAGAGGCAATTAAAAAATATTTACCTGTTCGTGATTCTGTTAAGCAACAACTACAATCACGTCAGGAATCTCAAGTTGAATTTGCAGAGGATACAAAACAATTATTTAAACCTATTACAGAGACCACTAAAAGTCTTCTTCCTGTATTAGAAAAAACTGCTGAAGCAACTGGAAAAATAGCAGAAAGAACAAAACAAACAAAAAGGATTTTACGACGACTTCCAGCTGATATAGCTGCTGCTCAGCAAATACTTATACCTGAAGGCGCTGAAGCACCACCAGCTCCTAAAGCAAAAAAGACAAAAATAAAGACTAATCTGACTGATAGATTCACTGAAATAGCTTTAGAACATATTAGTGGAATCGACAAGAAGGATTTACATACTTTTGCTGATGATACCTTCAAAAATAGAAAATCTTTTTTGAGATCTGTACACGTCGAAAAACCTGTAGATCGTGAAGCCTGGTATAAATGGTTATATCACATAAACACAGGAGTTGATCAAGTTAGAGTAAATGATCCAGATTATACTGATTATAAACTAAAAATAAATAAATATATTAGCGAGTTAGATTTTCAAGGGGAAAGTGCAAGGCGACAACAACTACAACAAAAACAAATAACACAAGAAGAAAGAGCACAGGTAAAACAAGCAAAAGAATTAGAAAAACAACAAAGAAAAGAAGAAGGAGAATGTAAAAAAAAAGAAGCAGCAGCAAGACCAAAATGAAAATATACAAAAAGAGAACAAACAGCTCCTTTAACATCGGAATTAGAAGAAAAACTACCACCGTATAGAGAAATAGCAGAACAGACGACTCCTCTAACATCAGAATTTGAAGAAGAATCAAGAAAGGCGTTAGGAAAAAGTGAAGGGAAATCTCTACTTCAACAATCAGGAGGACCACCATACCCATCTGATATAATGAAACAAAGACTACAATCTCAAACAGAAGAGGAAAGAAGAAAAAGAATGGAAAAACAAGAAAAAGAATTTAAAAAAGTGGAAGAAGAAATAAAAAGAGCGGAAGAAGAAAAAAAAAAAATGGAAGAAGAATTATGGCCGTCAGACGACTCTCCTGGAGCAACTGGAAGTGGTTTTACTACTCGAGGAAGCGGTTTTATTACTTGTCCAAACAGCGTTCTCTCCGATGTTAATCGACTAGAAATCCTCACTGGAGGAAAACGAGCTGGTAATAATTCCCCAGAAATAATTAATGAAGCAGCTGATATTTGTAAATGATTATTTACAGGCGGTATCATGGATATTAATGTGTATCGGTCTCTCATTAATGATATCGCCGATGACTAACACAGTGATTAAATATAGATACAGTTACTATAATAAAATGATCGTATATAATGCTCAACGTAGACCGACCATGGTCAGGGTAATAAATTCATGATTACCAGTATACAAAACAACCTACGGAGATGGATTAGGTGATGTTGTTCAAGGTCTATTTAGAAGGATAGCCCCAAAACCAATACCGATTGCAAAGCAACTGGGAATGAAAGCTATTGATGTTGTTCGTGAAAAAGGCCCCAGTGTTCTTAGTAATCTTGCTGGTAAAGCATTCTCAGCAATCAAGGATAGACTAACACGATTAATACAATGAAAACCTCGGCCACCAGTGAAACTGGCCAGTACTGAAGTGATGCCCGCAAATATTAGTAAAATAATAAATCAAGCTATGAATCAAAAACTAGCAGAGTTGGCTGATGTACCACTATCAGAAAAAGAAAAAAATATAACCGCTAGTCTAATAGCTGGAAGTGGTCTTCATGTTAGACGATAGCAAATAAAATAAAGATGTTCAAACGTATATCTGATCCCGCATTCGACATGGACGCACCAGTACTCAAAGATGAATCTGTGCGCGATTATCAGCATTATTCTTATGATGCATGAGAGCCAAACCAGTGTGGGCGAATTGAGCTGCAAGTTCAGGATACAAGCAGATATTTCTTACCCGCTGAAGCATTTATTGAAGTAGAAGGTGAAATTTTAAATATCGCTAATCCTGCAGTACCAGTAGCATATGGAGATGATATTAAAGTTGGTTTTGTTAATAATGGCATTATGATGTTGTTTGACAGCGCTACGTACATGATTGATGGAAAAAATATTGAATCAATTCAAAAAGACGTCGACGTTGCCACAACAATACTTGGCCTTGCAAGATACAGTGACGATTACTCAAGATCAGCTGGACCGTCAATGATGTTTGCAATGGATACTTCTGATCATCCAGAAAACATTAATGTAAATATGGGTAATGTAAGAAATGGCGCAGGAACTGCAGAAACTCCCGCTGTAATATCAATGAATGTAAATTTTAACTTAGGATTTGCAGCACGTAAATCAATGTTAAAAGGTAATAGGAGAGCATTTTCGTGTACAATTCCACTGTCACATATCTTTGGATTCTGCAGAAATGTCAGAAAAGTCATTTTCGGAGCTAAGCATACAGTTGTACTCATACGAAAGGCTACAGATGATGATGCAATATGGCGACCCGTTGGTGATGCTGGTAAAGTAATTCTTACAAAACTTTCATTGTGGATGCCAGTATTAACTCCATCTATTGCTGAAGAACAAAGATTAATTTCTTTTATGGATCAAGGTGGTAAATCAATGTTATCTTGGTTGACAGTAACAACAGATGCTGTGCTGAGCACAGTTAATGGTTTATTTACTTGGCAAATAGCTTCTCAGCAAGGAATAGCCGCACCATGACATATATTTATTGCTTTTCAAAATGTTGCACGAGTAAACAGTCAAGAACGTAATATAATGATATTTGACAATCTTGGCGTTAATGAGGTTTCTTTAAGAATAAATGGACATCAAGAACCATCCGAGGATATTTTATTAAATTTTGAGCAAAATCATGTAGCATGTGCATATCATCGTTTAATGACATATATGGGCTGTGATCAAAATGTTGATACTGGTTTACAAATATCACAGTTAGATTTTACAACCTGACATCCAATCTATTATTTTTCACTAGAACATTTAGATTTATTCAGACAATCTGTTGTTGACATACATTTTCGAGCTCGTGTGAATAGAAATATTGTAGATATTCCTAATTACAGAGCAATCGCTGTTATACTCAGCGATAAAACAATGTTACTTGAAGGTGTTGGTGGACGAATGAGAGTTGTTGATGCTCCAGTAGAAAACATGTAATTAGATCGTTTATCATATTATAATGTCATATAATCACGTTAGTGTTACCCTGACTCCTGGTCAGATTAAAAGGCTACAATCACCGTCAAAAGATAACTGTGGAATAAAACTATCGCTAAAAAAAGAACAGATCGCAGGCGGTCAAAATAAATTATCTCTTACAGAACGTCAGTTCAGAAATTTCAATGGAACCAAAAAATCAAATAAAGGTATAAAACTTAATCTTTCTGCAGGTGCCATTAAAGATATTGTTAAATCTGGTGGTATATTTCCACTTCTTGCAGCTATACCAGCATTAATAGCCGCTGCAGCCCCAGCTGTTGCAAAAGCAGCTGCGTTAGGCGCTGTTGGAACCGCCGCTGGAATGGCATTAAAGAAAGCAACGGGTCAAGGAATTATACACGCAGAAAACTTAAAAAAAGGATCATGGGCAAAACAACACAGAAGACGTCTAAGAGCAGCAAACGTGCCACAGCCGGGCCGTCTAAGATTATCAGGCCCAGTATACGGTCGCGGTCTAAGATTGCCAGGGACCCCATATTCGTGGTACGGAAAGGGTCTAAGACTTCCCGGGACAGTTCATTGATTCTGCCCATGTCCAATTTTGATTTACTTGATGCTGCTAAAAAATTAAAAATAAAAAACTTCAGAGGTGTTTTTATGCGTGATCAATTACCAAAACAACCAAACAATACTGAAACTACTATTATTAATCTCGATAAAAGCTCTGGTCGTGGCACTCACTGGGTTGCATATGCAATTGATCCACGTGGAATAATTTATTTTGATTCGTATGGGTTGGCACCACCAAAAGAATTTTTAAAATATGTTAGCAGCATGCAAAGTATTCCAATCTGGTATTCAACATTACCAACACAAAAATTAACTGATCCACCAATATGTGGTCGTGAAGTACTCGCTGTACTTGATGCTATTTCGTCATCAACAATGCCACCTCATAATGTCGTGCATGAATATACTACGTTGTCACATTTAAACAGACATTAGTAAATAATGGTAGATATTTACGGAAGATCTTCTCGTGATAAAGCTCATCAGCAAGGTGATTTATCTAAATATGCAACCCTTGACCAGCTCAGAAATGAAATCAATGATTTATTAAACATTACAAGTGTGGATCAAAATGAAGTCATTGTTTTTCAGGATAAACAAGGACGATTAAAAGCAAGTAATATACAACTGCCAGATGTACTCATACGAATTCCTACTGCGGTTGTTAAGAATATCATTACTTTTACTGATCAAGGTAAAATACAAGATTCCGGTAAGTCAGTTAATGATTATATTAAGAAAGCTGGTGATTCATTCACGGGTTACATTATCAGGAATCGAAATAAAATTATAGACCTTGGAAACCCAGCCACAGATACAGACGCCATGACAAAAAAATACATCGATGATCAAGAATCTAAGTATGTATTAGCCAACAGTGGTATAATGCGTGCATTTCTCAACATGAATAATAATGGTATTAATAACCTCAGAACACCAGAATCTGATTTTGATGCTGCAACGAAAAAATACGTTGATGATAAGGAAATTCCAGTAACAACTTCGTTAACAACAATCAATGATGAAATGACCACATTTAGAACTGATTTTTCTAATCACGTACAAACGTTCTTAAATTTTTGTCGAAATATAAACAGATCTATTAATGAATTTTTTGGAAGTCCACCAACTGTTGATATTAAACTCGTCGACGTTAACACGAAACTCGATGATATTGTCAGTGGAATCCCTAATATTGTTAGTAAAACTAATCTGATTAAAATTCCACACGCACAAATTAACAATATCGTGTACACAGTAGCATCAGGATCATCAACGTGGACACCACAAAATAATAGTCTCGAACATACCGCAGAAGTAACTGGGTTATACAGGCTGTCCATGTATGGTTTGGAAATTACTGCGGCCACTTCATCATCACCGAATGTACATCATAATCCTCTACTGGTGATGCTAAATAAGAACACCAAGGAAACATTTATGTTGACATCAACAGAAATGCCCCCGAGACGTTACTGGTGGTGTCTGGAATTCGTAGTTGAAACTCCTTAATTAATTACCTAATTAAATGACAAAGTCATTAAATAATAATGAATCAAACCCAAGGACCCCAGTCCCACATCGACGTTCAACGTCACAGATACAATCAAATATGTAAATGTCAGATTGAATTAAAAAATATCATCTACGATTATACAGTAAAAGTAAAATAATATCGCAGACGTATGGTTGTCATTGATATAATTGTTTACTCAGTTTCTGCTATTATTGCTGGAGCTGGATTATTATTATCAACAATAACAAAGACAGTGCCTGCAGTTGTAACAATTGTCGTTTCAACTTCAACGACTATCGCAGGCATTCTCAGTATTATTGCTAAGAAGATATCTGCATGTACAAATGATAAATTAAACAAGTATATAATAAAATTACATACAGCAACAACAGCTTATTCTAAACTATCGTCATATATTTCGTCGTACCTCAGCGATGCTAAAATATCTGATGAGGAGTTCGCAACGATAATGAAAACCTATGATGAAGTATTCCTTGACAATAGCCAAGGTGAAAAAGTGGATGATCAAAAATTCCCGATTTAAAATAATAACAGTAATAATAATAATGTCAGCGTCCTTGACTGAGTCAAGAGAATTACTTCAACAGATCGTCACTAATACAGCACTGTCAAAAACTACAATGATATCATTAAGTTCGACCAATCCTGAGTTTAGCGTTAATTTTCCAACTGCAATTCCAGCAAAAGAAATAGCATTAGCGCAATTACGAGTTTATCATAGCTGGCCAAATATTAGATCAAAACCATTTGGTGGACTACAACTGAATAATTCATTAGTATTTGCAAATAAGAATAAGCCTGATGGAACTCCTGATTGGCAAGTAGTTAGTATTCCAACGGGCAGTTATCAAATAGAACAAATTAATGATGAGTTCCAACGTAGAATTAAATCTATTACAGGAAAAGAATCAAAAATAGCAATTACTGTTTACGAACCAACATTATCAGCAGCGATTGCAATAAATTCTCCTGATTATTCTGTAGATATTTATCAATCTTCAATCAGATCCGTCTTAGGTTGGCCTGAAGTTAAACCAGTTTATAAAGGCCGACCAGAACAACAATGATCTGATTTCGTTACAGATAAAAAAATATTTATAAAACTTCCAGAATATCGTAAAGGTAATAAATATCCATGGATAGGACCTCCTGGAGGAGGAGGACTTGATAGATTTATAGATGGAACAACACAAGAATTTTTGGATATATCTGTAAGTAAAAAAAATAAAAGAGAATTTTTGACGACAATTAATGTTGAGCAAATTAATAATGTTTTTAATCCAATTAAATCTAAATATGAACATGTATTTAGTAATCTACAAAAATTATTTTCCAACATCAACAATTATTACGACGATGATATAAAAAAATCAGATAATTGAAACAATACAACATTTGAATCAAGTTGTATCAGACATAGAATATGTAAATAAGGTTTTTGCTGATAGAGAGAAAAGATTAACAAATGCACCTGACGATAGTTATTTTAGGAGCTATATAGTTAATGAAGACGACCCAACTCAGCGACCCAATTCAGCGTATACGTAGCAGAAAATTATTTAAAACAGTATTTCTTAAATATTATAAAATAACAGAAGAACAGCTGCCAACGTTTACAATTCCAGGATTTAATCATGAGGAAATGAAGAAATCAGTTAATGATCTTAATGATGAACATTTTAAAAGAACATGTGATTCATGGAGAAAACCGCCACCAACCATTCTTAAATATAATAATAATCCACACGGTGAAGGTCGTCATATCTCACCTGATATTGTTAATATAACATCAACAATCGCAGTCAATCTAGTATGTGACGTAATTGATGGCAGCTATCAAGTAGATCTTTCAAAGTCTAGCCAGGCCCAGCAAGGATATATATTATATTCATTCAGTCCTCAAGCTCCACCTGGGTGGTTAATTGTATCTGAGCCAATTAATCCCGTTTATCTACGTGTACATAATCCGCTATTATCAAGGATACATTTCAAGCTTACTGACCAGACTTGACACCTGTTGGATCTAAGACAAGAATCACTGAATATTAATCTATATGTATGCTCATATAGCGTCATCGTAGAACGTCCGAGTAAATTATAAAAATAAAAAAAATAATCTGATTCTGAAAAGATATATTTATTTTTTTTTACTGATTTTTCATAATCTGATGGGCTAAATGGTACTCTGATTAATGAAATGGTTACAAATTTCTCGATCTGATGGGTTAAATGGTAATCTGATTAATGAAATGGTTACAAATTTTTCAATCTGATGGGTTAAACAGTACTCAAAATCATTAAAATCTGAATAATAATCAAATTTCTTATAATAATATATGTTTGAGGCAATTGTACATATAATGAAGCGAGATAACTCTGTTCCCTCTGTAGAGTAAATTAAGTAATTATCTCCCTATCACTGTGTCAGTTCATAAGACCACGGAGATATTTTGTTTTCTTTCATCAAAACAGTTAATTATTTAGCGATTTATTTGTTCTCTGTAAGCAATTAGCTGCCACTGGAGCAGTAATCTGTAATACAAAAGGATATTTATGCACCTTTTGACTCTGATGACTTCAAATCACATCGGCTAAATACAGGTGTGTAATTACAAATTCAGGTTATTTTTAGCTCTTATAAACACAGCTGAATACATGTATTTTTAACCTAGCAAATGAAATTTATACAGAAATGTAATGTGCGATTATTTTATGAAGTGTGTCTGGAGATGAATTAAATCTACGCTACAGTTCTACAATAATTCAGTATATTAGTCGTACGTAATTTACCTGCTTATTCAGTATTGGGTTAACTATATAATAATTTTAAAACGTATACTTGTATGAATCGGAAAGTGGTGCAGTGTTATAGCATTGGATTCTCGTACTCAAGGTCCGTGGTTCAATTCCCATGATAGACATATGTCAATGGAGGCGATTTTGATGCCATTTTCTAATATAATTGGGGACGCAAGCAACCCCTTGAGATTTCATGTACCCCTAACCATGTTGAACAATGTGGTGAGTGCAGTTTTGCATTTACCCCGGGGATTGATTTTGGGGGGTTACATGAAATCGCTTGCACCCCCAAAATAAACAGCAGGGTGATGTGAGCTCGTGACCTTGTGACCTCACTGAAGGGTACCAACATAGGGGCATTCAGAAAGAATGTCCACCGGACCAAAAAGTCTCAATAAGGTGCCTGTGGACCTTAAGACAGGTCTTAACCAATGAAAGAGTGCCTGTGGGCCATAAGAAAGGCCTTTACCAAATAAAAAAAAAGGACTCTTAGGACCTTATTGGTAAAGGCTTTACCGGCAGAATGGTAGACTGACCGTCATCGCTGCTGTTTATTTTTGTCTTTTAGCTTCAGAAATATTATTTTTATTTTAAATAAATATTTATATATATAATGAGGCAACTGTACATATAATGAGGCAAAAAAAATTATCATTATTTTCGTATAATGAACTATGAAAATAATATTATTTCTGCCATTGAAAAATTACAACATGACGGAATAAAGATATCAGATAATCTTGATCCTCAGAAAATTATATGTGATTTTGAATCATTACAACAACGACAATTCGATAATAAATACACATTACCATCCAATTATAGATTCATGAAATTAATTTATCGGTCTATGTTAGAATCCTTGGCAATGGTAAACGACACACAGGTGAAGCTATTTATACCTCTTGCATGTTCAATCGAAAAGATTAGATCCAAATTGTCTCACGAGTATGAAAGAAAAAAGATTATGAATAATCGTGTAATGCAATTGAGAAAGATTATGTTATTTGATTCTGTCAAAAGTAAAACAAGTGACACTGAGAGCAGCGACAGTGAAGGTGGACCCTTGACTGTGGTGATGGCTAAACAAAACCCTTGGCAAAACTGACAGAGTCGAACTATATACAGTAAAAAAATATTTATTTATTCTGAATCAGATTATTATTTTTTTTTTATTGTTATTTTAAGTACCATTGACCCACCTACAGAGGACAGAGTTATCTCGTTTCATTATCTGACACAACAGGGATATACTGAAACGTAATCAGCTGATTATATTTTACTGAAAAAGTAGATTTTTGTATATTATCTGCGACATGTTTTACTGAAGCAGGGTTAATACCGAAATATTTAGCAGCTGTATATATCGAATTAAATATTATTTCTTGGCCTGTCTCTGTATTTACAGACCTAATAACTCTTGCATTCTTACAATGATTATTAACGCCATTTTTTCCAAACTTGCAATTCTGACTTTGTGTAACAATTCGTTAATTATTTAAAGAGTTATCAAGTTTATTACCATTGATGTGATCGATTACAAATCCATTTTTAATGACCCCATGAAAACATTCATAGATGAATTTATGTGATAAATAATGGTTTTTCCCAGCACGGAATTTGAGATAACCAGTATTAATGACATTACCAACTGGTTTTTTTAATCGACAATGCCTGATTACACCATCACAAGATGCTTCATAATTTTTAATTATAGGATGTGTTACAAATTCTTTTTGCTCCATTTATATAATAATATTATTTGTCTAAATCATTATTTTGAAAATCTAGCAAGATAATCTTCTGCAGTTTTTATAGGAGATGCAACATTTTTTTTATCGCAATATAGTTTTAGTTCTCTGTATTTTTTACCACCGCATTTTACACATAACTGAGTTTTTCCTCTGACTCCAACACCACACTGCACACACGGTTTTGGTCCTAGACTCCCATGTCTGACACTTTGCATATGGTAGCCGCAGAATTCATTTATGCATGCTTTGTTACAAGGAGAAGTATATCTGATCATAAGCCAATTACATTGATTCTTTGTTTGAATCATTATATATATACTAAAATTCAATTTAAATATATATTTGTCTTAATTATAATAATGGAGGAATTATCCGCAATTGAACCTTCTGCCGTCTCAGCAGGAGCTAGATTTGATCTTGACTGACTACCAAAATATAAATTTAGTTCTTCAATGCAAGATCTGGCTTTAACAAATGAGGATGTAACCAAACGTATCCGTGAAGCCAAGAAGGAATTTCGTGACGATGGTGCAGCTCATGTGTGGTCGACATTCAGGATCGGAAATGTTGTCGATACTATAATGAATGACAAACGAGGAACAGAGATTATTAACCATCTTGATATTCAAAAATATTTCATTTTAATAAAATTTATTGTAAGAACAGACGACGACACTTGGATTATCCATGACAAATATGATCCTGTACGCATGCAGTCGGGAAATAATATTGTTTTATTAAACAAAAATTCCAAACCCGGAATACTAACTGGTATTGACAAACCGTATTACGAACGTGCGTATCCTGTGACTGCGGTTGTCTATGCAATATATCCGCTGAATAATACACCTGATGTCAATGATCTCAAGCTGATGAGACTGTCAGTTAAGAATAAATCGTTTGGCTGAACAAGTTAGAGAACACTTCACAAACGTGATACGTGGCAATGGTTTAATGGATTTATGACATAAAAAAATAAATACGTGGGCAGAAGCAGTTAAAGATACCGAAGCGTCTATCAGCAACATTGCTGAGCTGGGAAGGAAATTAAAATTTCCAATAACAGTGAAGTCGTTAACCGGAGAGATTTTGTATAAATCAAAATATGAATCAAGAGGAACTTCGATAGATATTATTGATCATAATGCACATGCATGGACTGTATCAGTAACAATATTTCCACGAGACAGAACGGTTAAATTTTATAATGGTCATATATTTGATTTTATCAGGAATATCAGTAAAAGTGACCCTGTGTATTCTGTGTCAAAGTTCAGAATATGATTATCATGATCAGTTTGTACGGCCTAATGGTGATATTTATCGTACAGAATCTCTTCATGGAGAAATGAAAAATCTTGCATTAAAATATACTTCTGACGATGTCAAGGTTGGACAATTACTAAATAATTGTTTTACCATTCTATCAGTTGCTGCTCACTTTGCTCAGGAGAAAAATTCATGGAAACCGACACGATAGGAATTTCTTGAAGATGTCCAGAAAAGTTGTATTGAATATGGGCACGGTGGATTATGGAATACTAAATACGATTATAGCGATGTTATCTCAGTTGATATGGTAGCGTGTTATCCTGGAAGTTTTCTTGGATACAGAGCGTGTTCTGAATACTTTAAGAGATTTGGACATCCATCACACGAGATGACCAGAGTTGCGATAAACCGACCCTTACCAGATTTTGACCTGACTGGATTCGCCTGTATAGACTCATTCAAGTTTAAGGAAAATCTCCATCCGATTACTTATGCTTGGTTTGGAAAACATTTTTCTGAAAAATGTTGGGTTCCAATAGTACTATTATGATATATGCTCGATAATAAAATATTGATATCATCGAAGGTAAATGAAGCGATTATATCGTATCATTCACAGAAACAAGTTTGGTTACCAGAACCGGATAGATTTAATATTGATGATGTCAGGAAAGAATTTCCTGATCTTAACGAAGATGATATTGTTAAAATTACTGATAATATATATAAATGCAGGAAAGAAAGCGATGAGAAACTTGCAAAAGATCTTGGTAGAAAGATAATCGGTAAATTTACACAAGGAGGATCAAATGATCATAAACGACACTGTACAAGATTAATTATGGACGATGCTGAACTCGATTTTATAACTGCTGATACAAGGGAAAAAAACACATTTATAAATCGAAGTAATGCTTATTTATCAGACGGAACCAAACTAGGTACAATTGTGAGCTATATTGATGGCAACTCACCGCAGTTTACTCATTTAAGATCTTCGATGCTAACGTACGTTTCGATAAATCTACTGTCGATGATAAATAGATTTCCTCGTTACACTGTCAGAGTTGCTATGTATTCGTTTTATATAAATAAAAAATATACAGATTTGTTAAAACCACTACTCGGTAATGGTGAATGGGGATCATGGAGAATAAAACAAGAAAATATACTTAGTTATTCTGAATCTGCCAATGTTGAAATTAAGGAAATATATTACAAGAATAATCAAATATCAGAATTGTCATCTGCACCATCTGTATATGATCCTGTGGCTAGACATAAGACTGTTTATCTTAATGGATGTGGTGGTTCAGGTAAAACAACTCGTGTGATTAAATTATTCCTGAACAACCATTCAGATATAATTGTTTTGACACCGACACATAAACTCGCCAGAGAAATAAAAGAACGAGTAAAATCATGTACATATCATAGTTTCTTCAGATGGTGCAGAGACACATGGACTCCTGAGCGAATGGGTGAGAAATATATACCTAAATATATTATCTGGGATGAGATAGACACAGTATCGTTGGAAATATTAAAAATATTCCTTGAATGGTTATTGACAACGAATACTGCTGTAATAATGTGTGGCGATCATGGTCAACCACCACCCTTTATTGGACAGTCTCCACATGAATGGCTGAAAAATAATGTAGATTATTATGAAGAAATAACTAATGACCATAGAGCTATATTATGAAGAAATAACTAATGACCATAGAGCTATATTATGAAGAAATAACTAATGACCATAGAGCTATTGATGAACCACTGAAAGAACTTAAAAGGTTAATCAGACTGCAGCCAGATAAAATACAGTGTGAGATAATGTGTAAAGTAATTCCAGAAACTACTATGAATGATTTTTTGAATTTATGGAGACCTGCTGATTTGATAGTCGCAAGTAGAAAGATAGTTCGTGATGAATTGCAAGAGAAATTATTTACGTTACATAAAGAAAAGTTTTCAAATTTACCTGTACCATTATGTTATCGCCCAGCAGATACTCGACGACAGAATATTGAAGTTGAAATTCCTGGTGGTGGGATACAAAATCTTGTATTGAATGATATTGTTTTGGTTGCTGTTGATGTTGTTGAGAGCGCGTTGAGCATGGATAAATCTCCGTGGACGTTAGGATACGCTATAACGATTCACTCGTCACAAGGATTAACTATTTCTGATACAAATATCTGGATTGTCAATGATCGGATCGAATGGTCAAATTTAGTTTATCTCGCAGTGTCTCGAGTCAGAAGAATATCTCAGCTGCGGAGGATTATCATAGATTACGTAATAACCGAAGAAATCACTAACGACTTTGTCGTCATAAAGAAAAAATTAGCGAGCTATAAGCAATGTGACAAAAAAAATAAGCGTGACTTTGATCTTGATGCTGAATTTATTATAACACTGAAACAACAACAGAACAATCATTGTGCAAGTTGTAACACAGTAATGTTGTGGCAGTATTTGAATAATAATCCAAGACAGTTCACCGTGGATAGAATTAATAGTAGTCTTGGTCACACACGCGAAATTGTAATGCTAACATGTCTTGAATGTAATCAACATAGGGGTGCAAGTTTACATAAGTGAAGGTGGTGGTAATTGTGTGTCTTTAGAAATTATTTGTAATTGTTCACGTACAAATCCACGTTGAAGAGCCATCGAATCTAGTCTGCAGATTGCAGTCTACCTGTGGATCTTACCACGCTAGAAATTTTATGTGTAGTCACACTCCAGATAGGATCAGTTGCTCTTTTTTTACCACCTTCAAGTTCACCAGGTTCATATAAATATCTTACAGTTACATTACCTAATACTGGTTGAGAGGAAGATTCAAGTCGTTGTATTGGTACATGTTTCTTTGTAATTGCATTAGCAGGCTTCATAGAAGATACACAAGTAATTTCATTATTCAATGCAGCTATCACACTTGGCAACCTTGCAACCCATTCACGAGATCTTTCCCTGGACTTAAAGTCAGTGGATATTTCCTTTGCATATTGATATCCAAATAACTGCTCAGCAAGTGTTCAATTAAATCGTTCAACGACTGCCTGATCACGATGAATTTCAGTGTGTCCTCATCTGATTTTAACGTTATGTTTTTTCATCAACGATGATGCTGCACCAAGAAATTCTTTGCCAGGATCAACCTGTAATAGTTGTGGCCATCGCAAGGGTCCTCGCTGATAAATTCGTTCGAATGCAGATGCAACTTCAGATGCTGTTTTTGTTGATAGTGGTTCTGCTTCTTTATATCTACTTGCAACATCAACAACAGTCAATGCGTATTTGTACGTGCGTGATTGACGTCTACCAATTTTAATGGTGTCATGTGGTAAAAATAAAATATCTGCTTGATGAACTTCATTAGGGGTGCTGACATCAAAATGTGCGTACTGAATTTTTTAGGTGGTGGTAGATAAGTTTGCCATATTGCCTGTCGTGCTAACCAATTTGCAGCAACAGAACATGAGACTTTTGCTGCTTCAGCAAGTTTACTAATCGCTGCTCTGCCTCTCCAATATCCTCTTGGGCTATAATAAACAGATTCCATTATAATAGTTATATAATTAATTACCAGACCCTAACATTATTTTACCTTTCATAGCAGTTTTTACTAGGAAGCTAGCAAGTTTTTCTCTGAGAGATTTATCGGGTATAGAATTTAACGCATGAATCAATTTCACATCTGCGAGATGCCGTTGTTGTAAATCTTTGCTTTTATACGCAACATCATGAACATGACACACTTGATCAATCGCATTTATTGGATACTCTCCAGGTCTTGGTTGGTCTCGTTCATCAAGTCGGATATCAAGTCGAGTTCCAGGACCACAATAATTATATCCAGGAAGATGTTTCTCACCAGGGTATTTAGCCCATGGAGCTCCTGGTAATATCCCTAATGAAGCAGCGATATCACCACCTGTCTTTGTCGATGAAATAAATTTATATTTTCTTGTGCCACATTTTACACATTTGCCTGTAACTGCACGTCTTTTATTTTTTGTTGTTATTGTTGTTAATCCAGTGGTGGACATGGGTACTCTGCATCGAACACAATATAAACTCATATTATTTATTATATGGATATAATTGACTTCTCAGCGACACGAAAGCAAGAACCAGTAAAGCACCACCCAGCACTACCAAATTCTATCAGAATGATAATAATAGGCCCATCTGGATCTGGTAAGACACAATTATTGCTTAATCTGATAATGAGATGGCTCAAGTGGGATAAATTATATTTGGTTGCACCATCTGTAGATGATCGACGGTGTTATGAAGTACTTAAAAATTATAACGAAAACGCAAAATTGCTGAATGAAGACGGCGATGATGTTGTTGATTTTATTACCGATATTGATGAAGCCCCATCCAGAGACAATCTTGATGGATTTATTAATAACCTAGTAGTATATGACGATATTATGTTAGATAAACAATCAAATCCAGCTCGGATATTTTCCAGAGGCAGACACAAAAATACTGACGTGATTTATGTTACTCAGCGATATACACAAATACCGAAAGTGATCAGAGACAACTGCAATATTTTAGTCATGTTTAATGGAGTCGATACACATACTCTGCGAAATATTCATCAAACTTGGTGTTATGGGGATATGGACATAATCAAGTTTAAAAACTTTTTTTCAAAAGCACAAGCTACTCCACACGGATTTATTACAATAAATTTACACGATCCAAGATCCAGGTATCGTACAGGTCTTGATAAAATTTTTGGTTAATTACAGCAGCAGAGGAGGTGAACAACCAATATTGAGTGACCCGGCGAGTAAACGAAACACACCATAAAATAAAAACAAAGAGTCGGAGATAAAGTAACGAGATAAGCTAAACCAATTAGAGAAACTCTCGGTCAGTTAGAGGCTTTGGTTTAGCGTTATTGACCTTATTTTCAGCCTTCGTAGGAACCTTATTTTTTAGACAAACGAAGATTCAGACAAATGGTCTGTTCAGCTCCTCTGCTGCTTGTGGGATGCTGAAAATTAAGCTCAACAAAGATTTCAGTTTTAAAATGCCTGCAAAATTTGACTTAAGTCCAACAATCCTTGCTAAATGAATACTCAAGAAACTAAAAGTTAAGAGAATGAGCAAATAGCAGAAATAACCCCTGTAAATGATGCAATGGACCACTGAAAATCAAATTCATCAATAGTCTCATCAATGTACAATTGCATACCAGTTTGGTTGAAATCCAAGAATCTTCATTTAATAATGCAGTGAAAACGAGAGATGAAAATGAAATATCACAGGATGTTGAAAATAAACCTTATTCTAGGCCTGCTGAACATAATGCAACATATCAAAAATGGCTGAGTTCCAACAGAGTTTGGCAATCTTATACTGCTGAAAACATAGGAAGCTGGTTAAATCAGGGGGCAGATCTCGGTAAATAATACCATGGAATGTTGGTAATTGAACTCATGATAAGCCTCATATCAATATCGAACTGCACCCCAAATTTGGTTGAAATATAATAACAAGCAAATTCAGTGAATTATTGCAACACGCCTAACATGGTGAGTTCACAAAAGTACACAATAATGAACTCCATGATCTTTAAGAGCTGTCAAGTTTTTGAGCAGACATTTAAAGTATATGTTTCATTGCCATATGTCAAAGAATACAGAAAAAATGCAAAACAGGGGTAAGAAAATTTATCAGTGATCTTGTTCTTGAAGTCAAACCTTGATTATGATACATTTGATATCATCAAACGGTGAAGCTTAAGTGTTTCCTGGCTCAGCTCTGAACCACTAATAGATTTTATTATATAAAACAAAATCAAAAGAAACCTTAAACATGTTAATGACATGTGATTCTATATAAACAGGCAGTTTTTGGGGAGGGTATAAACCAATTTTAATTAATTAAATTGCTTACCATTGCTCTAGGATTTGCCAGAAGGTAGTCCCAGCACCAGAGTTTTGTCAATATTAAAGGTGATTAACATTGTTTCCCATTTCAAGGTAAGAGCTCCTGTTTACCAGGGGAAGTAAACCTGCATCATAGTTACTGCATGGTTGGAGTTTCTCCCCTTTCCAGTTAGGGACTTAAAACTAACCAAATATCTAAATTTACTAACTATTAGGCTGGGTGGCCACATTATTTCCTCTTTTATATAGGTTTTAAGCTAAAATGGTGTATTGTTTATGTTACTTTTCTACTATAGGATTTAAGCTATAAGGTGTATTGTTTATGTTACCTTCTACTGTCTGTTTATCTGTCGGTCTACTTGTCTTTCATAAACTACATAGTTATTGAAGGTAATGTGATATTTTTACTGTTATTAATTATTAACTAACTTATCAGCTATTTAATAAAGTTACTTGTTTAATATCAGGACCATAATTTATATTTCACCGATTTATTTCTTTCTCTCCCCCTTTCATTGCATACACTAATTTGCATTCACATATTAACATTTGACATCTCACACACTGTGGTCCTGATTCTCTTAATTTTTTTTTCTCCTCTCTTTCTCACTTTCTCTCTATCTCTCTCAAGCTTGCCCACACTTGCAATATTACAAAAAACTCAGCATTTAAATCGGAATTCGTCATACCAACTTGGATGTGGTGTCATTGTTTCCAAATAAGTATCAGCCACATTTTCATAAAGTAAACCAAACAGAAACAATTCCACCCTCGATCATGTTACAGTATTATGACTGGGTAACATATTTAAAGAAGAAAAGGAAGATACTTGCAACTGCAGTTAAAGAGGGGAGTTATGGTCAATGCATGTCCTACTTCAGCAATTACAGAAAATTCTCTATCTTAAAGTGAATTGACTTTGAGACTGAACGATGCATTAATGAGCCTTGCTCAAAAACTTTTTATGGCAGATTGATCACCTAATATGACTCAGACATGAAGGTGGAGGATTAGTGGAATGTTATGTAAGCACTCCATATTTCCCTGTGATATTCACTGAACCATGGTCCTGAGTTGACAGCTATCAGATATTTCTGAGTCATAACGAAACTTTCAAATTAGCTGTGTGGCAGCCATATTGGATGTAAGATCAGCAGCATTTTCATTTAGGATCAAGTAGACAGCATTAGAAGTCTTTTGATTCCATCCATCAGAATAGTGATAACAATATTTTCAAAATGGCTACCATAATGGATTTCATATCAGCACCATTTTTACTAAGAACCAACAAAAAATCGTAAAAAGTCTTTGCTTGGAAGCCCCAAGTCAATATGACCATCCATCTGGAAGAGTAGCAACAATGTGACTTTCAAAATGGCCACAATTGCTGCCATACTGGAAACACTCTTTTACTTCAGAACCAAACTAGAAGTTTTCTAGTGAAACCTCATGTTGATATGACTTCTGTTGAGTAGTGTTAAGATTTCAGCTAACAGCCATGGCAGTCATACTGGATATCAGACCGGCACCATTTAGGTCCAACTAAATATCACAATAAGTTTTATGTGAAAAAAAGATAAATCTAAGTGGAGTTACAATAACTAGATTTTCAAGAAGTCAAAAGGTGACCATACTGGAGGTCAGATCAGCGCCATTTTCATTTTGGACCAACTAGATTTCACCAGAAGCCACCAAATATCATTATGTCTTTCCATTCAGGATAAGTAGTAATAACAAGATTTTCAATAGGGCCACTGTGGTGGCCATATTGGGTGTCTGAGTGGCACTGTTTTAATTTAGGTCCAATTAGATATCTTAATTCGTCTGATGAAACTCCCAAGCATATATTTTTTTTCTTTCCATTCAGGACTAGTAGCCATAACATAATTTCAAGATGGTTGCTGTGGGTGTCATATTGGATGTCAGATCTGCAACATTTTCATTTAGAACCAACCAGACATCCAAAGAATTCATCAAATAAAAATCCCATACTGATACGACTTTCCATTCATAAAAATCCCATACTGATATGACTTTCCATTCATAAAAATCCCAAACTGAAATGACTTTCCATTCATAAAAATCCCATACTGATATGACTTTCCATTCATAAAAATCCCATACTGATATGACTTTCCATTCAGGAGTAGTAGCCATGACAAGACTTTCAAGATATCTGCTGTAGGGACCATACTGGGTGTAAGGTAGGCACCATTTTTATTTAGGACCAATCAGACATTTAAATAGTCCTTATGAGTCTTGTACTGAAAACCCAATGTTGTTATTATCATTCATTCTGGAGGATTAGAGATAAGGGTTTGAAGATGGCCACCATGGCTGCCATTCCAGATGTCCAAGCAGCACCATTGTCATAAATTACCAATCAGACCATAGGATAAATGTGTGAACAAAGTTTCATGTGAACAAGAGTATCATGGCAATCCTCAATGTCATTTAGGAGGTGAACTGATAACAAACTTGATCTAACAGATGGTTACAAGAAGTGTGAGAAGACAGACAAATGGACATACAGACAGAAAAGGTGAATAATATGATGCAGTGCACAAATAAAAGTTTCCAATGAAAACACTATACAGATATGGTCATGGTATTAAAATACATGCATCACAACATAAATTTTACCGGATTAATATAAATGTAAATTCATATAATAACAGTAGAAATAATGCCTAATATTTTTCAAAGTATATTAAAGGAGAATGTTCTTTAAAAATGTACATTCAACTTACCTGTACCTTTTGGATAGTTCTCTGTTTACATAATCCTTTGTGTTGTAAGTTCAAATTCGTACTATCATCACATAATCCCTTTGTTTCAAAGTTTCTTCCTGGGACTGAAAGTGCAGAAGAATTAAACTTCGGTCTGGAGTGAAAACTTTCAATATCAAAACCTCATCAGTTGAAATCCCCTTGCTACTGAATCTTTTCTTACATCATGAATTTTAGTTCCATAACTTCAATGAACTTTCACTCATTAAACCAACACTTCAGATATATTTAAATACAGCTGGGCATCATTTATACAAATTTAAAAGCCTGTCATCACAGGATGCTTTCTGCCATACTAATTTGGTCAAAATTTGTCCAGTGTTTCAAGAACTTTAAAATGACAACCACTGATGTACACAGGATGCAAAAGAGACATGGGGACATGTCACAAGCTAACTTGGTCTTAAGGCCATAATAAGCTAAAAATTTGCCACACTGACCATAATCTAGAGTGTGGATGGATGTATGGATGCCAAAATGATCAGCATCTCAATCATCCAACAATATGCATTTGACAATAAACAATATAAAAGATTCTGATGATCTACTAATACATATTGAAACATGCATGTATTATTTTAATATGTGGGAGATACTAATATCCTTCCACTGCAGTTATTGCAAAGTGCACCACTACAATAGTATTGTGATATATTTCCCAACTGGACAATATTCTGAAAATTTGGAATCCTAGATTGGAATATACCTGTAATATTATAAAAGAGAGTATAAAAGAGAGTACCCTGGGTGGTATAGTACTGAATAGTCCCTTGTATGCACTGGCAGGGGATCATTCACAAACAGATCTTAATAACCTTGAAATGTGTTTAATGTTTGTGATTTTGAACCTAGATCTACCATGACAATAACCTCTGACCTTTAGTGCCCAAAATTAATAGATTTCTGTAATACCCGAAGTTCAAGTAATCCACAATGTTTGATCATGGAACTGATTTTAAAACAAAAGTCATTCTGCAAAATCCATCACAATGGTTTTCACCACTGACCCCAATATCATTTGGCCTCTTCAATTCTTGAACTTTGGTTAAAGTATGTTGTCTACATGTCAAGTTATTATGCAAAAATATTTTGACCTTTGCCATTTTGACCACAAAATCAATAGGCTCCTTTCTTACCCTACATGCAAGTTATCCACAAACACTGGTGAATGTATACTGTTGATAAAATAATTTTGTGCAGATATTACATTAATTTTTTTTAGTCACAGTGACCTTGACCTATGATCCTTTGACCCAAAACTGAAAGGCTTCTTCCCACCTCAAGTGAAAACCATCCAGAATGTTTGGTCATTGTATGTATGATAGAACTAATGTTATTATGAAGAAACCATTTTTCTTTGTTCAGTTATAGTAACCTTGACCTTTGACATTTAAACCACAAAACTGATTCGGTTCTTCCCTATCCCAAATACAAGCCATCCACAGAATCTGGTGACTGTAAATGGTGGAGAAGTCAAGTTATCCTACACAAACCCTTCTTCTTCTTTCGGTCACACTTTCACCTTTTACCTTTTGACCCCAAAAATGAGAGTTTTTTTCCTTACCTCAAGTGCAAGCCATCCATAAAGTTTTTGTAACACTAGAGAGATAAAAACACCAGTTATTTTACAGAACCATTTTTCTTCTTTCTGTCTAGTAGTCATCACCTTTGACCTTTTGATATCAAAATCAATAGGGTACTTCCCAACCCCAAGTGCAAGCCATCCATAAAGTTTAATAACTGTATATTGGTAGACAACTCAAATTATTGCACAGAAATAAAACTGGTAGCAGACAGATGGACTGATATCATATATTCCACCTTAAATTAGGTGTATAAAAACTTCTGTAATTTTAATTATACCATATTTGACTGTTAACTGTGAAACTGATGCATGATATTGATGTTGGCTATTTAAACAAAACAAATTGCATTTAAATTTTCAACATACTGTCTTAATTTCTCAAACTTTAAATAATTTTCAAACTCTGATCCAGCTAAGTAGTTACATAGCTGTGCAGTCATGCTGTCTGCTGCCAATTCAAATCCTTTATACCACAAATTGTGCATTTACTTGTGTACAACATGCAGCTGTGAGCATCACATACCCAGATCTCCCCTGGAAGATCAGATCTACCTGAAAATTCTTTCCCAGCAAATCAGATCTGCTGCCTGGACATTCTGTGCCAGCAGATCATATATACACCTGGGCTTTCTGTGCTAGCCTAGTAGACCAGATCTGCCTGAGTATTCTGTGCTGGCAGAATACATCTGTCTAGCTATCCTACAATGGCAAATTAGATCTGCAGATTATGCATTCTGTGCTGGCAGATCAAATCTGCCTGGGAATTCCATGCTGGCAGATCAGATTAACTGCCTGATCATTCTGTGATCGCAGATGAGATCAACCTTGTCATTCTATGCTTGCAGATTAGATCTGCCTGTGCATTCTACATATAATTGCAGTGAAGACCCTCATCTGCCAGAGAATTATGTGCCAACAAATCTGGGTTAAAGATGATTACAATCAGATGTGCATTACATACAAGGAAACACCATAGGGTACACAAAGTCTTGAAATGGTCCTCCACCTTGTTCACATTGACCTACTTCTTCGTCTCCTTCTTCGAGGACCTCCTCTTCCACCTCTCTCCTCTGATTGTTGGTCATTGCTTTCTCTGATAAAAAGAAATGTGGCAGCTTTACTTATGGGGGTGACACATGTATCAGTCATTAGGATCAATCATGATGAGCCTCAGTTATTATTATCATGAACTAAACTGTACTATTTGCAATCAAGTCAACTTCAGAAAAGAATAACAAGAGTTCTTCTGAAAACTACATTTTAACTACAAACATTTCTATGATGTTAAACAGAGCTCTAGTAAGGATTTTAATACTCGGTCAGACAAAAAATGCATCAGAAATATGGCATCCTCAATGGCAACAAACACAGCCAATCAGATACAAGATTTCTTCATTCATTTGTATGAATCTTTATTATTACTGAACTTGTGCAAGCATTTGACAATAAAAGCTTCTATTCCAAGTATGACGCTTTATCAGAAATACGGCTTCCTGAGCGGTAACAAGCACAGTCTAACAGATCCATGATCTAGTCACTTCTATGCTTGGAACTTTCTTATCATCTAAGCTGCCAAAGATCTTGATGATATAAGGCTATATTTTCCAAAACCAATTAAAAACTAAATCAGATTTATATCGTCCATAGTAGTAACAAGCTCAGCCAATCAGATGTAATGTCTCCTCATTAATGTGGATCTCAATCATTACTGAACTTGCCTGAAACCTTCATGCCTACTGTAAATTCATTTATTATGAGAAGTATCAACTTTTTGGTGGTTTAGTGACAAATTTAATCTTCATCAGTACCTAAAGTTATTGATTTCCGACTGGGGTCCTATTGTTTCCAAAGAAGGAGCATTGTTTTCTTGGGTCTATAAATTTATGGCTTGCAGCAACCCAAAAAGTTCAAGAACATTTTTTACCCAACATAAAATAGTATACATGTGAACACAAACATGAGAGAGTTTTTCTCCAGAGTTTATGGGTGTCTCCCATCTTTCCTGTCACTCACTGAAATTTTTAGTCAAAAATTTCATTTTTACATTTTTTTCACATTTGGGTTTAAGTGCATGTTTTATGGTAGTACTGCCTGTGATCACATGCCTGTAAAACTAGTTTAAGCAGGGCAAGACAATGTTATTGCTAATTTCACTCTTTCCCTATGATCTTTTAGGCATGATCAGCTGGCTTCATTGTTTGAAGTACTTCCAAAAGGATTAAAGACATTAATTGATTATTATAAACATTACTATGATTCTCTCCACTGGATATATTCTGCTTTAGTCCATAAAGCTGAGATAGATTAGAGTCTGTATTATGTATGATCAAAAGCAATTTGGACAGATGTTCGCCAATTATGTTAGGATTACTCAAGAGCTGAAGTGGCTTAAAACTGGGTCAGTTTGACTTCAGTGCTTAAAGTTTGTCCAGGTGTCTAAGCAGGCATTACCACACAATCCCAAAACACCAAAATCCAAACAACCAAAATATCAGATGAAATTCAATGACAGATGGAAATAGCAGTTTCAATGATTGCAATCAAGTTCAAAGTGACCTGAATATACATTCTGCTCTTCCTGTAAAGCTGATTCTAAAGTCCGTTACAATGGCAAAAATGACATCATGTGTCATGCAAAAACCCCATCTCATAAAAGCATTAACCATGACAACAAATATGTCATTACTGAAATCCATGTTCACAGACTCAACCAACTTTATAGCCAAACATAATTTCCCATTAGAAGATCATTTTTAGATCTACCGGTAGTCAAAATAATTTTCCGGGATTCAGAAATCGCACAAAAGTTCTCATACAAATGGACAAAAACATGTCACATTGTGACCCAATCTGTGTGTCCTCTTTGATCAGAAAGTCACCAACATATGCTGCAATGAAAAATGCGCTATTCTCATTGGTGAGTCAAATGATCAAGGGGATAATAAAATGCCAACAGTCTTAGTTCACGTTTTTGACAAGTATGTACATAGGAATCATCCACAAGATTTTTGAAATTCCACCTTGTAACATAGGATCAGCAAAACTCATCTTTGCATGCTTGGATAAAATATTCAAGTACATATTACTAAAGTGTAACTATTTTATTATTCATAAGAACTCATGATCACAATATAATAATAATAATAATAATAATAATAATAATAATAATATGGTTACAGTAATGAAATTAATGCATAATACCTGGGTTGAATGAGATCTTTGTCTGCATCTATAATACTAGTACAAGATAATCCTTTTCTGGATTTGATTATTATTGTTAAATGATGGTGACAGTGATGATAATGATGAGAACACATTTATCTGCAATTAGGCTTTAAGTCACAAAGCATTTTATAACATAATGTATGCATCTGTGCTTCATGTGGGCAATCTTCTAACATTAAAACAACATTAGATGCCTGGGGCTGCAATAAACACTGACTGATCTGATTATTCCTATCTCCTATGATGATTGATAATTATCAGCTATTGATGGGTGAACAAAGAAACTGTATTATCAGTCAGCATGGCTAACTGGAAATTAAAAGAAGTGATGGGTACCTTTAAAGGGAAAATTTTGCTCCAGTGGTTGTTTTTGTTTGTAACTGTTTCAGTAAAATTCCAAAAGAATTATATTGAGAAGTTTAATCTATGGATTTAAACTTTACTAAACCACTACAATATATTCTGTAATATTTCAGACAAAGAAATCTTCCTTGGGCCAGTTGAATTGGATATGAGCATTACAAATGCAACATAATTACTGGACAAAACCGTGTTCTTTCAAGAGTTAGACCATTAATTATTTATTATGAAAATTGGAATAAGTTCTTCTAACAATAACAATGCATGGACATGTACTCTTTATTGATATCTTAACTGCAGCATAAAAAACAAAGTTTATTAGAAATAAATAGAGTTGCCTCATATTATAATATTTGAATTTACCTACTGCATATCCATGGCAAGTAAATTTCAAAGTTCTCATGTCTGGCATTTTGTATTGCAATGGTGACACTGTCTTGGAGGTTTATGACTGAGAGAACTGCATTGGAAGATTAAATTTATGACACCATTCTGACTCCCAAAGAAGAACTTCCAAAATTCAACCCAGACAGAACCAGTCTTGAGAAGTTTTGGTAATCAGTCAGCACTCTGAATCTATCCACAGGCAGAAAACAGTTTAAATTTCTTGGTGCACTCAGTGGAATTGTTTTGACATTGCCACATTCCAATGCAGACACTGAAAGGACATTTACTATTCTGCGAAATTTCAGGCTGACTCTAATGAAAACCTGGACCCAGTGACAGTATATAATTTTTTAAGTGTTAAGACGAAGAATTATGAGGAGTGCCACCAATATAATCCAAGTAATAATCTTATTAGAAATCCTAAAATTTATTGTGTTACATGTATAGAAAGCATGAAAGGCAACAAGTTAATATGAAAGAACTGAATTGTATATTTTAATATTTAAAAAATTATATTTGTTCAGCACTTTTTTCCCATTTGCATGCTAAAAATCAGGTCAATGAAAATCCAAGGTCATAGCTGGGGCTGAGGCTGTGCTTTCCTGAATGGGGCACGGTAACTGTTAGGGCAGCTATATGGGCCAGACAAGATTCAGTTCTCTCCTTTGCATGGGCATGTTATATACGAGTTGTTCCTGATCCTGTGAGGGTTCAAGAGTATGATGACTTAAAAATAAATTTACCCAAGATGAAAGAGATTTTGGGATTATGTCCTACTTTCATACGTTAACCGGTAGGAATAGCCTTTTATGGTAAGGGCATATGGCTGCCTATAGCCTGCATGGCCACAAAAAGGTGCCATTGTTGTCCAGAATTACCCTGTGATTTTCCTGGCACTGATCATCCTTTCTCTAGAACTGAAAGAAATGTGCAGAGATAGGAGTTTGCATAGACAGCTTTACGGGCAACTCCTGTGCTGCCAGCTTTCTCCCCTCTTCAATTCATCAGGGTTGCTGCATGATGAGGTTTGAGAAAAAAAAACACAGGAAAAAGTCTCTTCTTATCATATCTTATTTACATGAGGCCATACGGGTGTTTGCCGATATGCGCGTGTTAATTCTACCATCTTTCATGGCTGTGGTAAAATTCTGAAAGACATATGTTCATCATCATGTCCACATCCCTGAGGCCTTGACTTTGCAAGAAGCATTTACTGCTGGTGGAGGAGATCATTCTGACAGGCAAACTTCTATATATTTCTTCAATTACCAACTTAAAACTAATTCCATTCTTTCCATGGTTGGACTGGAATATTCAGGCATGTCTACATCACATACTTTGTCCTCCCTTCAGATAGCTCCTAATGTGATGCTGATTCACCCTGTAAGGGTACGATGGATACAGACAGCCAAGCAGTCTGCTTGACATTAGATGCCATCACTGTAGGTACCATCGAGACTTGGTTGGCCAGCTCAGCAATCCAAGATGACAGATTCATGACCTACAAAACTGTACATTCAAAGGAAAAATGATGATATTCCAGGGCCTGAAAATTATTGTGGTCTGAGGTCCAGGCCCAAATTTTATTTGTAGCCACAGACCATTTGTATGTAAGCAGCGCTAATATTTTTTTATTTGTTCCAGTAAATTGAAGAAAATGTGCTTTTTAATCATTAAAACATCTTAAAAGAGTCATAAAAGTGCACTCATGCAAACAGAACACTTAAAAAATGGTGAAAGACTGGCAGTGAAAGTGATACTGGAAATCTGCAAATTTAGCATGCAAACTGATCACCCAGTCTGATCGTGATTTTTTGTCCATCAAACAACTTATTTGTTCTCAACCATTGCTAAAACTAAGCATTAACAGTATCAGCTTTGATTCAAGTTGAATTGTGGATTTACAAGATATATTGCACTGCTGGGCTTCATATAACCCAGGTCCAAAAATGATGGAAATTATGATAAAAATAAACGATCCTGAATTGCTAGAATCACTGGAAAAAGACTTGACCATGGGTTGAGTATGATGAAAACTGGTTGTTTATGTTTTCTTCAGTATGTACAGCATACCCAGAGTTGGCCAATCTTTCAAGTGCCTTATTCAAAGACACATCCAATTTAAATAACTGACCCAATGATAGCATGTGAAACAAGCAAACAGCATATTACTTGCACGTGACAGGTTATTGATAGTAAATAAACATACTTCTCTCAATCATCAAGTCCCTGATTCCCTGAACATTTACAAAGCTGAGTGCACAAAACCAGTTATTCATCATGTCAGGGGGACCAAAACATGTTGACTTCTGTCCTGATGACGCCATTACCCACTGACTGCTTTCTTGTGAGAAAATATTACACTCAATACATACATTCTGAGGGCTAAGACCATGCACATCTGAGGTTGAGAAATCTGCTAAGTACCAGGTAGTCTGAATTTCCTCTGACCTTTCCCACCCCATTTTAAATATTTTGACAAAAAAAATGTCAAAATATCTAAAAATGGGGTGGGAAAGGTCACAGGAAACTTGGACTATCTGCCAAGTGAGTTGTTACTTTTGGGGCAACTGACTGTGTATAATATTATATTTTATGGGTAGTTTTCCCATCTGTTTCATTGAACAAGCTTTGAATTGCAAATGTGTTCTATTTCATTTGAGTGTTTAGTATATTTCATCTGATGATGAGAATTTTTAAACTTGAAGTTTTAATTAACTACAACACAAAGATTCAAAAAGGATCCACCAACAGAAGGCATGGTCATGTGATTGGTAAATTTTGAAAATGTTACAGTTAGTAAAATATTATAAAACTGAACAAGTCTGACTTTTGATTTTGCATTAATTTTGGGGGTTTTCCCTGTCTTTTATTAATATCTTACACATTAGTATGTTGTTGTTGTTGTTGTTATAGGGTTTAACGCCATTTTTCAGCACTAGATAGGCTATACATGGCGGCCAGTATTAATGGTGGAGGAAGAACCCTGGAAAACCCCGGGAAGAACCACCGACCCACGAGAAGCTACTGGCAGGCTTTCTCACGTACCCACGTTAGCCGAGCCTGGACTCAAACTCACGCAGACAGAGGTGAGATGGCAGTGATCCGTAACGATCAGCGCTTTAGACCACTCGGCCACTCGGGGCCCCCACATTAGTATGTATTTGCATGTCAGACTTAACTGCTGAATCAGACCTTGGTCATTTATGGCCCTACTAGTCCCGGATAAGTTCAGTCAAATTTAAATTTTTAGGCCCTGTATTGCAATTGTCAGAAATTAACTAAGGTAACAGACTGGGATCATTTTGCTTTTTTATTCTACAATTACTAACTAGAAGAGGGAAAGCACCAGGAAAAGAGAAAGCAATGCAATAAAAGCATTAAATGTATTACTGGCATTAAAATACGGTATGTTTTTCTTTGTTTTAATATTTAATCTTGTTAACTGCATTGTGGATTAGGACATGCCATCAAAAGACATATTTGACTGCAAAGTACAGATTTGGCATGAACTTTAGTCATGTGATTATTCTGTACATGTTTTATATTTTATCATATTTTTATTTTTGGTCATTTGTAAAAGTCTGATGAATTTACCTTATATCATGTTTAGGCAATATATCACTTTATCTCAGTATTTTCCCAAGCACTCATTGCCAATGCATTATAATTGGTTGACCATTAGCACTCTCTTTCATTACATAATGCTATGTGATCTGATTGACTGTTTATGTCACATGAACCTTTCTTATAAATAGCAGAACATAAATACATGTATAATGATGAGCTTCACTGTTATTCTTTCCAGAATTCAAAGCAGAGGGATGTCCAGCACCATTACAGTCGTTATTTTCCCAACTTAAGATGTCTCAGCCAATTTAGATTTATGTAGTTGAACTGCGATGGCTAACTCCTACCAAAATTTAATATGACTGCTTGACATTACAGGCAATTCCAGAACTTTTTATTTATGAGGCACATCTGCTAAATTACTGACTGATATGATATCATTTTTGGTGAATTATCGCCAATTTTACCTTTTCTAAGTGAAGGAGAACAAGTTTCATGACACTTTAGATAATTCTGTAAATTGTATCAATTGCTCTTTCAGAAATTCATGCAAGTATACCACCCCAATGCAGACAAGTTGCTACTTCACCACATCTCCTCACCTTCCGTAGGAGAACTCACATTTTTCCTTCATTCTACAATACTCTCCACCTTTAGCACCAGAAGGTCAACAATTCTCCTTCACCTAATTAACCCACTCCCCAAAAAACTTGAGCTTCAATTGAACACTGTCATAAATATTATCATGTAGGTAACATAAATAACATTATCAGTGGTTGATCCTACTAATTCACAAATGTGATCAATGTTAGCAAGAGAAGCAAAGCCAAAGGAGTACTTGATGCATGAAATGCTTTATTTCACAGATATGGTATATTATGGAGAAGCAACTTCCACAGTTTGTGGTGAACTTACAATTGCCAAATGGGTGTTCAAGGATAAGCTGAAATTTCTCTATTTCTTGTACTGAAATCACAGCATCAATATTTTACTAATAAAACAATATTTTTACTAAATCAAGTTTCAACGTTGATGGTTGCTGTTTCATGAATTAAATGTCCTAGTTTATGAAAAAAAGGAAATATTGTTTTGTTGTGAATCAACAATCCCACTTAAGTATATCCACATTCACATGCAAAAAGCAGTGACATAATACACAATGTTTTTGGAGGTACCTGAATGTTTCTCAAAACCTCTTGGAGTAATGTTTTTAACAATCTTTTGTTATCTTGAAAATAAAAGTAATTTATACAGAAAAGTAGAGAACTTCATTAAAAAGAGATTTTTATTGTCAATTATTTCCAATGCAAAAATAAAATGAGTTTTAAACCATTTAACAGCACACCGCACCCCACCTCACCCATATTCTCATTATGTCCAGCCGAGACAGCATCCCCTTCTCCCTTAATAACTCACATCCTCACTTAAATGCAATCTGTGTTTTTGGACCCTGTTGTGCATGAGTTATCAAGGGAGATGTGTACTCTCAATTTACACAATACTTAAAGCTACAACACTTTGTTTCCATGGTAAAATAAACAACACTAAATGCAAGCAATTCCAAATATCAAATGGCAGTGATTTACAATTTGTTTTACACATGTAATAAATTTGGTTAAAATAGTTATGCTTTGGAAACAAACATGTTTATGGACTCATAAGGAGACAGACATGCAATTATCCAGAGAATAATGATATTACTGGAGTTCTGTAGAATTATATGCATTGCCCACAAGCCAGGCTAAGATGTACCCCAACTGGATACAGTTTGCAAATACTTCAACTTAAAACTCAATATACAACTGTGATGCTAATGCTACTACCACAACAAGAAGGCATTAAATACATCTTGTCATCTGCTAAAGGCAGGCTGGACAGTCTAAAGTAAATTAATTTTGCTATTTATACTTTTCAAATATAACATTGAAGACGCAGCAAGTAAATGTAACCTACCGCTTTTCCCTTGGTGGTGGCCCTAATAAACTTTTCAGCTGTTCATCAATTTCTAACTTTTCCTTTGTCAACCTTTCCCTTTCCTAAAATAAAATTTAATTTTACTTTGTACATTTTATATGGATACAGAATAAAGCTGTGAAAATGTTAATCTGATTTTTAAACACAAGGTAATTATCATACTTAAATTACCATAAAATGTTAAAGAAACATATTCTTAGGTATTTGATGCACATCACATGACCATCAGTAAAGATAATTCTTCCACTCAAAAACTCCCTATTTTTCTTGTAAGAAAGTACAGTCAAATCTGCCATAAGCAATTACTTCTGGCTAGTGAAATAGGCCTTATTAAACATGTTGTCCAATGCAGGTTTATTTCAGCAATCATTTGGTTTAAGGGACTTTGAAAAAGCCGTTGTTCAAAACAGGTAATTATTTAATTGATAAGCTCTTTAAGGCAGGTTTGGCTACATTGATAACATTGATTGTGGCAAAACCACAAAAAAACTAATTGGATTTTTCTACTTCAGAAAAGCACACACTGTTCATTTGGTCAATGCATGTTACTCAAGAAGATCTTCACTGTCTCAGAGAAAGAGACCCTTGATTTTATACTATGGATTGACTATCTTTCATCATATACCAATTTCCATGAATTTCATGGCTGCCACAGAGCAAAGATTTTGAGACTCAGTTAACAATTATGTTCTGTGGAAAGAATATGGCTCCTTTCTTTTAGTGATGGGAACTATGACCCTGAAACTTTTCAGTTTTTGATTTAATTCTAACTTTTTCTTTCCTAACCTTCCAACTTCCTAAAACAAAATGTAATTTCACTTGGTGCATTCTCTACTTAATATGATTTCTTTATCAAATTAATTAAATGTTGCAGACTCAAGGTTACAGTGCAATACATGTATTACAGTGTTCAACAAACCTTTTCAAGGTAAAATATAAGACAGGTATTAATTTGGTATGTATTTGTTCCAAAGGTAGCAGCATTATCAGCATATAAACACCTGCACTGATAATTCTTCCACTGAAAAATTCCTATTTTTCTTGTAAGAAAGCATTGTCAATTCAGCAGTAAAAGACACCCCCAGAATAGAAAACAAGAGTACCATAAACAATGTATTATACACTCACCTGTGTTCAACATTCCACAATGTATGGACTTAATATACTGTATTTAATGTGCAGAAACCATAACTGCCTGATCAGACTTGCTATGGCTGTAATGTATGACCTTCTCATCCCTAAAACAATAGGTTTCTTTAATATCCTAAATGCAAGCCATCCACAAACTTTGCTCAAGGAACTTACTCTAGAAATTATTCTGCAAGTCCATTTTATTTAGCCACAATGACCTTGCTCTTTGACCCCAAAATCAACAGGTAAGTGCAAGCCTTCCATAAACTTTGGTCATGGTACATGGTGTAGCTCTAAAGCTTTTATGCAAAAAAACATTTTCTTTCTTTCTTTCAGCCAGTGATCTTGACCTTTTACCTTTTGATTCAAAAACCATACAGGCTTCTTCCTTAATTCAAGTGCAAGCCATCCACAATGTCTGGTCCAAATCTGTGATGTAGAACTAATGTTATTCTGCAGAGACCATTTCTCTTCTTTTTGTCACAGTGACCTTGACCTTTGGACTGCAAAATGGATATGCTTCTTTGTTTTTATCACATGTACAAGTCATCTACAAAAGTTTGGTCCAAGGTTGTGATGTAGAATGAATCTTATTGTGCAGAAACCATTTTCTTCCTTCATTCAAAGAAACCCCGACCTTCTACATTTTGACCCAAAACTGATAGGGGTCTTCATTACCCCATATGGTAGGCATCTAAAACAATCCATTGTTACCCAATAAATATTTATACAGTAATTTGGTTTAAAGAACCTTGAAAATGTGGCTCTTAAATGCAGGTGATTCCTGAAAAGCTCTTTAAGGCAGATTTCTCAGCATTAATACTAGTAAAACTGTGAAACTAATAGTTTTTTTCCTTCAGAAACATGTGAGATTCACATATAGGTGGCACTCTACAGTTTCACATTTTGCATAGGGTTAGATCTTTAAAGAGAAAGAATTTTTCAGGATTTTCTCACTGTTTATCCTAGCTTTTTAAGAAAGACCTTGTGTATCTTGGGTATTTTTAAAATAACTTTTAATTCCCTTTATTTTGGTGTACATCTTGGCCTTACTTCAAACTGGAAGGTCTACTTGGTCATCTTCACTTCCTGGACTTCAAAGTTTTTAAAAATATGAACTGATTCCTTTTTTTTTCACTTTTTATATATCTTGTAATTCATTCATTACACTTTCAGAATCTGCTATTGTCTCCTTTGGCAAAATTTGTTTACTCTATTTTAATAACTGATAAAGTAAGTGTATTTTAGACTAATACAGGCTGATTTTTGAGCACAATGGAGCAGTCATTTCAGCTAGCTGTGTGTTTAGATCATGTACAATTTTCACAAGTACAAAATGTAGGGAAATTTCAGCCACAGTACATGAAAGCTGCATAAAGGAATGTCAACATTCTCTCCACTGTGTATGCTGCAAATGCAATTAACTTCATATAACACCTGTCACTCTCCCTGAAGTATGTAGAGTGCCCCCATAATCGTCTCACTCATAATCATATAAATGCTTGGACTGAGTGCAGTATAGCAATATCAAGTGCCTAAGTGACAGAACTAACGGCCCCAAAATAACAGAACTCTGGCATGCATTATCTTTGCAAAAGGTAGATCCTGCTTAAAAAATTGATACCCTGAACCACTGCCTGTATTTTGGTGAAGTATTACATAGAATCTATTATAAAGTCATCACTGTGTAAAGCTCTGTACAAGGTGTGATATTTGGAAATACTTCTCAAAGCACCTGAGAAAGACAGAACATTGACACTAAAACTCTGTCCTATTGCACATTGAAAACAGTGTATATTTGTATAATTACTATTTCTCTTGATGTGGGGATAAAGCAATTTGGAAATCACTGAGAATCACTTTGACATTAAATTATATTTCTTTAACAATGAAAATGTAATAAATGAAACAGCAAAAGAGAACTTAATAATAGTATTCCAATGCCAAGTATTACAAAGCATTTCATCATCTCTGATAAAATACATGTCAACTAATCCAATATCTGTTAGCACATGCCTAAAACAACAGACCCCATTTCTTTCAAGCATGTCTTTCCAGTTAAAAGACTTTAGCAATGAGTTATTCTAGGGTGTGGGTAGATGTACTTAAGGACAGGCACACAGATGCCAGATTGATGGCAATATCTAACTTCAGTCAAGGAAGGCATGACAAGAAGTGCTGCAAACTAATATAAAAATTAATATAGACTGAAAACAAGCAATAGCAAATGTCTGTAATTGATGTCCCCTGCTTTTCATTGATCTCACCAAAATCAACATGCCTATATATTTGGTTGAAATCTGATATTTAAAAGAGTTACTGTACAAAAACAAATTTGGTTGGGTCAGAAAATCAAGCACTAAGCTCTACTAAATGATGCAGAATCCCATTTATTGAATTTCACCAAGGTCTGATGAAAATAAACTGCACACCGAATCTGGATGAATTCATGGGATTGAGAGAAAACAAAAGGTCTAATCATCAGGGGCTATAATTCTTCTAAGCTATGATGTTGCATGCTGACCATCAAAAAAAGTAAAGGTCAGTATCTTGTAGTATACCAAATTTGGTTCAAATCCAATAATAATTAAGGGATTTATTCTGCAAAAAGAAAAGTGGAGGTAACTGATAATCAGGTGATATAACTCTGCTAAACAAGGATATAATAGAATAACTCACCCAAAGTTTCATCAGTATCAGGCTGCATATCAAAACTGGATGAAATCTGATAATTATTAAAGGATTTATTCGGAGAAACAAAAATGTGATGACTGCATGGTAGGAAGGACAGATATATGGAAGAACAAAGGGACAGCTGTCCAATTTAATGTCCCCCATTTTCTATGAAAGCAAGTTAAAATGTACAAATTATGGTGAGATTAATTCAGATCAGTGCACCTGATAACTCATAATTAACTGAGGCAAATCCATTACAAGCAAACAAAAGCAAAGCTCAATTGGGGAAGCTTTCTGATCAACAAAGGAAACAAAAACTGCCTCAAATTTCTCACCTTTAAATGATCTATGTTGTAGGTTAATAGTGCATTAGCATTACTTGTACTTGCCACTGTTCCAACAAAGATGAAAGGCACCTGTAAGAACAAAAAGAAATGAGTCACTCACATTTTTTTGGCAACAATGTCTTCTGATATTAAACAAAGATATAAAAAGACGTAAACTTAATCCATTTAAAAGAAAAATTGGATAGATAAAGATTCTGCAATTATCAAGCAAGTTTGCTGGTTGGCTGTGGAAAATCTCCAAAAGCAATCAAGTATCTGAACCTACTGCATATTCATGAAACTCTTCAACATAAGTACAGAACAGACCAATATAGATACAAGAAATTTTATTGTATGTTTTATTCTGTTGAAAAATACTGTAAATAATTAATTTTATGGAAATAAAATAAGTATGATACAATTCAAATCAAAAAGTTTACATCACTTAAAGCTCCCATTTCACTAAAATTCTCCACAAATTGAGATTTTTGGTATTGCTTATTATACTTCAGACAATATCAATTTTTTGTCAGGTCGCAATAACAGAATGGATGCAAAATCATTGTTTTATCATTTAAATTTAGCATGTGGAAACCTTTATCATCCAAAAATAGAAAGCTGAGAAAATCCTCAAACTGTTGTTGTTGTTATAGGGTTTAATGCCATTTTTCAGCACAAGATAGGCTATACATGGCGGCCAGTATAAATGGCGGAGGAAAACCCAGGTAAAACCCTGGAAAGAACCACCAACCCACGAGAAACTACTGGGAAGCTTTCTCACATACCCAAACTGGCAGAGCCTGAGACTCGAACCCACGCAGACAGAGATGAGATGGCAGTGATCCATAAAGGTAAGCACTTTAGGCCACTCGGCCACTCAGGGCCCCTCCTCAAATTGGAGGCATTCCTCAAAATTTCCTCAAAGAAATGGCAAGATTCCTTTAAGAAAAATTCAAGATTTCATGACTCTAATTTAATCACTCATGCATACTGAATGCTTCATGAAAAAAATCAATGTTAATAGCCAAGCAATTAAATAGTCATGAAAAAAATCAATGTTAATAGCCAAGCAATTAAATAATCAAAAATCTTAATCTGAAGAAGAAATTTTGCAATGTTTATTGAAAATGGTACCAGGACATGCCTGCCAGTAAAAAATTGAAATGGAACAGTTTCTCTTTGTACACCATAATGTGCCAACAGATCAGGGACCATACTGTTTCCTCCTCCTAGGATTTCAAAGAAACAACTTAAAGCCTGATGAGCTATACACTATGTAATGATGACAAACCTGGGCCCATGATGTTTGCCCTCCTTCTGATTTCAAACAATCAATGTAGATGTGTTTGTACTGTATACTATAATAGATCTGGATCCATGCTAAGGATTTCAAACAAATAACACAGACCCTGATTTGTTGGTACTGTACACTTTCTGATGATGACATATCAGGAAACATTCTGTTGGTTCTACTTAGGGTAGACCCTGATGTACTGAGACTCACTGTAAACTTTGTGATGGTGACAGATCTAGGTACATACTGTCTTAGGACTTCAAACAAACAACAACACACAACCTGATGTGGTACTTATACACAGTGTAAATGATAGATCTGAGTACATGTTGTCTGCTCATCTTAGGACTTCAAACAAACAACAACACACACCCTGATGTGGTACCTATACACAGTGTAAATGATAGATCTGAGTACATGTTGTCTGCTCAACTTAGGGCTTCAAACAAACAACAACACACACCCTGATGTGGTACTATACACTATGTCACAAAGACAAATCTGGGCATATACTGTTTGCTCAACACAGTAGTGCAAATAAAAAACAACACAGACTCTGATGTGGTACTTTTGTACACTGTGGCAATGATAGATCTAGGTTTGCTCTACTTAGGCTTTCAAACAAATAGCACCAACCCTGATGTGCTGGTAATGCACACTTAATGCAATGATGATAGATCTGGGTTTATTGCATTCAACGCTGAGTATACATTATCCACAATATAGACAGATAAATTAAATTAGAAACAGCCAATCTCAACAGTTTCCAAGAAATTACCCAGCAGCTAAGTCCCAATGCCAGCTGCACATATGAATTTGTTTTTTGACACTCAATGAGTTTATCTATTTACTTACAGGCTGAGGCTCTCAACAGTTTATATGTTAAACCCAGGGGCTAAGTTCTTAGTGGTAGGGAAAGACCTCTGGGCATCACCTTGGGTTCCCATTCTGGCATGTGTGATGTTTTACTGATTGAGCACATGCACAGATTCTTAAACATGAAACATACAAATCTGGAGTTATTTGAATTTCATGTTAAGTCACCACCAAAGGCCCACCCCAACCCTCCCCTCTATCAACCACAGTTTGCGTTAATGAAGACATAGACATACAGTTTGAAAATATTATGCGCCAGTGGCTGATGCTAGATCATGATTTTAGTCTACATTTTAATTTCCATTAAGACCTTTGCATCTGTTATTCGGTTTAATCATAAATCAGATTACCTTATAATCCTCACGGGTATACTGTGATAACCTCTATCTGTCCGTTCATCAGCCTATACATTCTGTAACTCTCATCTTTAAATACCTGGATGGTATTTCACCATGTTTGATAAAGAGAGTGGCCCATGTGCTACCAATCTATTAGAGGAGTATAATTTTGGCGGGCCCTAACATATGATACCTGGAAAGTGGGATAGGGTAGGGGTGAGGGTCGATGGTAAAATTTACAGTTACAGTCGCTGTCACATTTGCACAATTTCTGTAACCGAATTTTATACATATTGTCATCATTGAAGGACACATAATATATGCAACTCATTATGGTTTATGACTCATGGTTTGGAGGGAAGGGTGTGGGAGTTGTGTGGGTGTGCAAAAGGTGAAAAAAAGAGACATTGTTGAGAATACACACCAAAAGACTGGGGACACAAATTGACAAAGGGAGGTCACCATTCTGTAATAGCAGCAGAATGGATTGGCATGACATTACTTCGTGATAAAAACCTTGAAATAAGTGTATCTGATCATGCTGCCTTTCAGTTAGTATTATTTTACATTATATCATACACAAAATTACACATGACCCACACAACTCAAATCTTCATGTGCATCAGTCGCAAAACTGTGCCCCTACTTACACAGCAAAATTCTCATTGTCAGCTCTGCTTCCTTCTTGTGCACTTTACTATTGAATTACTTATTCAAGATGGCATCAAGAAGTTCTAACAGGATTTAAATTAGCTATGCATGCACAGACAAATATTAATTATATATTTTCCTTTTAACACAGAGGAAGGTTGAGTTGATTATGTTTTTATTAATGAATAGTCTACCATTCATAGCACACTTCTGCAAAATCAGACAGATCGGGATGGAATGAAAACTGAAAAGATGATTTTGCAAATATAATGAACATGACTTTTTCAAACAAATTTAAAAGATTTATGAAGATATTCATCAGAAGAGTCATGATAAGCAAGAGAGACTCTATCCATTCAGTTTTTGTACATTTCATCTTTTATTTGTTAACTTGCATTCTGAAAAGAAATAGATAACAGATTACGAGTGCTTTAAATATAGTTAAAATACGATTGGAGTAAAAGATATTATATCAAAGATTGTTCTTGTCTAATTGTAAGTATGTGTGCCATGATCTGAAGTTTCATAAAAAGAACTATTACAACAGTGATTTGGTATCTTTGCATACAGTTTAAATATAGTTTAATACTATTACTATTAAAAATCATCATCATCATCATCTCTGCTGAAAAGGAGCATAGCAATGAACTGTCTACAAATAGTTATCAAGCAAATAATAATGGTGACCATTCCTTTCCTCCTGCAATTTACAGCATTAGAATTAAATTTAACAACTTGGTCTTGAGTTAAAAGATTAAAAAAATAGCTTTTGTCAAATCATGTACATGACATAGTCATGACATATCCTATCTTTCATGAAAGGTATTGCTTACAAGTTGAACCATTAAAGTCTCTTTTGATCTTATCACAAATGTTAAATCTGATTGATATATACAAGATAGAACATCCTGAGCTATTGTACCAATATACGGAGGTACAACTTTAAAAATTAAACGAATTGTACATGAGGTGAAAATATGTGTGCCTGAACCACACTCTATAAGCAGTAAATACTGTCAGTGCTACTACATGAAGTTAAAGTTATCTGTTTTTATATAACACTACATGGCAATGAACTATGTGTTTATATCACCCATTAAAAGTGGGAATTCTGAACAAAGAGTATGATGTACATTCACCCCATGGCAACCAACCCATTTAATTACATGTACATGTATATTGAACCTTATTGTAAAGCAAATACAAAATATTTGGGCTTAAATTTAAGATGTATTATTTTTATTATTTAATTTTTATTTATTTCACTTAAATTAACAAAATCTTCCACACCGTTTGTTTGTACACAGTAATTTCAACAAGCATGTGATACTGAAAAATAAAATAAGAATTGGATTAAACTGAATTTAATGAATTTTTAGTAAATCAAACTTTAGCCTATCACCATGGGATTAACATTACATAATTATACCTAAAGCATCTGGTCTATAACACCGTGTGGATAAAGAGACTTTTTTTTACCAGTGGTTCTGCCTGCAAATCGAATGTTTTGTGCATAATTTGATTTTTTTAATAAAAATGATGCATCTGTGGTAGACTGTTTTGCATGTATTTGATCATCCACAAGCACGTACACAAATACATATACACTTTAGGTTGTAAGATAAAAGAAGACAGGTGTAGAACATTCAAAATCCAGCAAATGAACTAAGGCAGATATATGCAAAAGATAGACCCCCAAAGGCTCCCTCCCTTCCAGTTTCTTTTTTTCTTATAACCTCTCTCTTTCTCTCTATCACACACACGCACACATACACACACACAAATGGTCATGAGCAAACTTTTGTACTGATCAGCAGCGGGAAACAGTGGAATAATAAACAATAGTTAACTTGATAATGACAAATGTAAGCAACCAGTTGAAATAGCAAAACAAATTGCTTTCATTGTTATTTGTAAGTTAATTCAAATCTTTGGAGAGATCATATGAGAAAGAAAGACAGAAAGAAAGAAACAGTGCAAAAGGAAGAAACTGAACTCACTCAAGAGATTGTGAGTTCAAAACTCACGGCAACATTACAAATTTGTTTTCACTTATTTTGTATTTTTATATTCAAACTTTCTTTTAAACTTCCTCATCCCATTTTTTTATATATTTCATTTCACTTTTTTTATTCCTGTCCTAGGAAGGACAATTATCCAAGTCTAATATATAAATATCCATATTTGTCTTTCTTTCTGTGTGTCCCAGCTGCCAAACAAGACGACACAAGTTCAAAAACTTGTGGCAGCATCCCAAGTTTTAAAAAAATGACTTTTTGTATTTTTATGTTCAAACTTCATTTAACTTAACTTAAATATTTAAAAAAAAACATAGTGGAGAAAAAAAGACATTTTGTGATACTTTGTACTTGAACTGTCACTGTGGCCCATGTGGCGAGGACATAAAGGGTGAACTAAGAACACAGTTTGTCTTATTTGTCCTTTCCTTAAGTAGGGATGCAAATGGGAATATGTTTTAAATTTGCTGGTTTATAAAAGTGTTTACTTTCAAAAATTAAAACATGTTCTAAATTGTCCTGGAAGTTTCTGAGGTCTTTTTAAAGATGCAGAAATATGGCAACATTTGTGGTTTTTGATGAAGATATGAACAAATTTAAATGTTTATTTTAGTGTTTCACTATACATTATGTACACATGTTACAGTGGACATGTAAGTCATTTTGGTATATGTAAAAACTTATTTTATGCATTCATTGTAGCAAAAACACCAGTTTTTAGATCTACTTAGATGCAAGTTTTCAACGAATGCTGACTCACTTAAAGCTTATTGTTTTTCACATCATCCACATGCAAAAACCAAAACAATATTCTAGTAAAAGGTTATTCACATGTACCTTTATATTCTGTAACAATTATGAACTTGGTTCCCACATGTGGAAATGTTTAATTTTTTTTAAATAGCTCCAATTTTAGCACAAAATGGCTATTTTATAGCTAAATGTGACATCACTACCACATGCCTATGATGTCAAATCAAATAATTTTTAAAAAAACAATTGCAATTTAAAGTTCTTCAAATGTTTATAATTTCTTGCTATGATATTATCTGATCAACAACAATTTTGAAAATTGTTGAATTTTTAAGCCAAAGAGAGCCCTTACAGTACATACCCCTTTCAGTGCTAAATACTATATGATATTATTTGAAGATGCACCAACTTGACTGGAGTGTATACAAAGTAGGGGCATTTTCATACACTCAACCTCAGTGTGGAAAATATAATACTTACAAAACAAGGATATTGCCACACATAAGTCTTGGCAAAGTATGAACAAAATGGCAAAAATGTTCATACATGCAGTAATGATATGGTACTTACAAAATGTGGACAAATTCATACACAACCACGACATAATACAAACAAAACCAGGACATTTTCATACACACAACTATTACAACATCCTCACAAAATGGAAACATTTCATACACATAACCCTGACATGATACTTAAAAAACAGCACATTTTTAAGTATCATCTCATCTCCAAGAATACTTACCCAATCACACAAACGTTAGGGATATAAGCCTGCTACCTCATAAATCAATCCCTATTAAAAGATAAAACTCATCTTTTTCTGTCTTACCTATACAAAGGGCAATAACTCTTGCCCATTACCTCCCCTTGCCACCACCACTGAGCAATATACTAATGAGGATGCTTTCACAGCAGGGTGGTTGGGAGGGTTTTTAAGTAATGTGTTTGGGTAATTATTCTCAGAAACACACAATTTACTAAACATTTTGCTTTCTCCTTCAAATATGTTCTCCAACCACATTAAGACAAGGTAATAGGAGTAGGGAATGCTGAGCATCTGACCTCTAACTCGGGTATCCTTATAAGGGATGATGGCTGGATTCCCCATGCTAACGATGATCCATTCTCCTAATCACATTAGGCAACACAGCCTAGGGTCACTTGGTCTGTGACCCGTACAAATGGTTAAGATGATATTACTGAAATCTTCTTACCTACAAAATTTCACTGGTGAATCCAGCAAAGTTGACAGGCTGTGTTGATTGTTTTAATTGGGTCTGATGGTCATCTGTGCTGCCAACACCAGACCTACCAGATTCAACGTTTGCCTCTGCAACGCTAAATCTCTCAAAACTCAAGAAGATTGTCTCTGCATGAGAGCCAAAAGATTCTACTATATCTTGGATCAAAATGTTTTATTCAAATGCAAGAATTGCAGAGATCGCTCTAATCTCATGAGTGGAAATCTTCATGAGGCGACTCTGATCTTGTGAGACCTCCATGTATGCCAAGCATATAACCGATTTCAGCGGACTGAAGCAAGGGCTTGAGGGGTGATATCCTGTTTCCTGGCTTTCACCTGAAGGAAGAGGTGCTTGCAAGTGCCACAACTTGTCTCATTTCATTTAGTGCTTGAGTGAGCGAACAGGACCTTGCATGGCTGCTGCTCTTGACATGTCTGTGGAAGAGAGTGAGCCAATGATAACCATTTGATTGCTGATAGTAACCTATTTTTTTGCTACAAAGCCTGGTTGTGACAAGAGGACCACCAAACTATCCGATCTGAACTAAAGATTGTTCAGGTCCAAGGAAAGGGCATCTAGCTTACTTACCCTGCATGCTAAAGCTAAAGCTATCAGGAAACATGTTTTGTATGATAGTAACTTTAGTGAAGTGTGGGCTACAGGCTTCAACTTGTTTGAACTGAGAAATGTTAAAGCCCTGGACATATTCCATTTTGGAAACAGACTGAAGGATTTTGGTCAAGTGAGATCAAACTGGCTATAAATCTGAGAGATCTTTATCATGACTGATATCACATCTACCACGATGCTGGAAAGTGTCTGATATCATGGAACAGTAGCCTTTGATAGTAATTGGGGGAAACCGTTTCTCCTCAAAGAGCCATAGACTGGGGCTTCTCCAGTGGGATTCCCATGGTCAGCCAAACTGGGTTGCACCAATGACACAGAAATTATCACATCTAGTGCATGATCATGACTGTTTGATTGAGGGGACTTGAAAAGGGGCACCATTGTGCTAGCAAAAATGTCATTTGTAAGAGGCGCATAAAAAGAAAGCCGAGCGGGATCAAGTCCACTGCTGCATTGAATAATCTGAAATCAAGAACTCTCTCACTGAAATCCAAGTCCTGTTGGGAATGGACAAGTTCGAAGATCGTGATTATGCAAACACTAGGAAACCATAACTGATTCAGGTTGGTGATAAACTTGGTACCCAGATGGACATAAAGTTGGAGTGGATGGAGGCTGGACTTTTCCCCGTTCACTAGAAAGCCTAGATGATCTAAACGTCAGAGAAGATTATTAGGAACAGGAAAATATGCATTGGTCAGATTGAGACTAACAGCATACTTGTCCCATTGGATGGAGAGATGGATTAGCGTTGCCATCTCAATCTTGAATTTCGGTGGCAAAATGTATTGGTTGAGGCAACTCAGGTCGATGATTGTCCTCAGCTTGCCATTTGCCTTCCAAATAAGAAACAGCCTAGAACAAAACCCCAGCAATTATGGATTTCACAGAATCTCCACTGCCTGTTTTTTGATGAGTGACCATATTTCCTGTTCTAGAAAGGCATTCTTCTTCCGATTTGATGGTATGTCTACGAAGATGGAAGAGGAGGAAAGGGGACGGGGTTGGATCATAAATGAAACCCAAAGCCATTCTGAAATAACCTGGATCAACCAATTGTTCTGAGGGAATAGAGTGATCCAGGGAACCTGCTGGTAGGCTGTCTGCAGGCAGTGGGAAGGGTAAGTTAATGTCTAGAGTTAGGAGGCTTTAAGGCAGAGAAACTTAGTTTCTTACTGCCCCTGTATGGTTGCCTCCTAGCTTGGTTAGACTGTCATCTTCTGGCATTGAGCTGGGATCTATATTGCACATTTGACTGAAAAGATCCCATGTACCCAGTCCACTTATTGTCCTCTGCAGTGGCATGGGGTGATTGTTTCAAAACACCTGTGTGAGCTGAGCAGCAAGTTGGAGGGCCAATTCCTGAGCTGCCTGCCTCTGAACTTCTTCAATTTTTCCTCCAAAGAGTAATAGTGCCTCACCTGGCCAGGTATGATAAGGCTCAAGCAATGTGGACCACTGACGTGCATCATGTTGTATCAGGCCAATGCATAGGCCATGGAATGGTGATCTGCCCAGTTAATGACTCTAGTAATCCTGGCATGGTCATTGCTGGATTGCCCCGTGAGTTGGAAAATTGCCAATGAGGCCAAATCTAACATAGAAGATGTAGTGACGATGTTCCAGACTAGCTTTGACGTGGCATGGAACACATTTTTGTCAACTTTCTAAAACAGTAGAGCAGACATGTGAACTGCTGCTAGATATTTGTCAAGGGCCAGGACATCAGAACTAAAGGCACCTGAGTAAGTTTGGTACTTGGCTTTCTGAAACAAAAGACTTAGAATTCCCTGAGTCGTCAATTCTACCTAACAGCCTGTCACTGATCTCCTTAGTTTTAGTTGATTGTGGAAGAAGCCAAAATTATGGCATCTCTTCCTCGCTGTCAAAATCTACAGATGCTTTAACCTTATATCCTTGAGTAGTGGTAGGAGGTGGAGGGCATTCTGAAGTTGCCAACATCCTATAAATTTCCTCGACTACAGTCTTCCAGCTAAATTCAGTCCATTCCATGGTTGGATCTGAGTACAACTGATTTGTGGAAGCTTTGTCAAACTCAATGTACATTGAGTCCTGATCTGGTTCTGCTTGCAGCTCTGGAAATGTAATAACAGCGGGCATCAATGACTCAATTCCATTGTCTTTGGAAATGTCACTAACTCTCCCTTGTGGATAAGCAGTGAAGATATGGATGTCCAGCTCTGCAGGATTGGCTGGCTGGTTTGCCTGGCGTATGGTCAGCCTGGATGCTGGTGGTATTGAAGAAGGTCTGGCTATCACCATTGACGGCCACTCCAAGGGTCAGGCTGGACAGATTTTTCACTGAAATCTCTGACATAGTAAGGGTATGTCGCTAATGACATGGCTAAATGGATGGATCTGTCACTAAGATCCCTGTAAATCCTACTTGGCTGGACCATTTTATCAAAAGAGTTCCCATGCTGGGATGGCTGGATGGCTGGCAACAGTGAGGCTGTACTATCAAATGGATCCAATGGCTCTGGCACAAACCCCATGTGTCCAAACTTACTTGCTCAAAGGACATGCTCGGACATGAGGGGAGCTTATGCCCACTGGACAGCCTAAAACCAGGGGGAGACTCCCCCAATGAGTTGGAAAAAGGTGTGGAAGTGAGCGACTCATGGTTGTCTTCCTTTGCTTTGAACATTTTGCATTTCATGCTTTCAGTTGACATTCCTACTGAAATGACACAATAAGATAGAACATAAATTAGCATCAACATGTTACTAACTCATTAATACCACCCCGTTACTAATGAAGTAAGTGAAAATAGTGTCACATTAACTCATCAATGACAACATGAGTTCAACAATAATGTTATCTTTCCTTGACTTATTCCCTTTTTCCTTCCTTTTTATGTCTTCTGAACTATTGCAGCCCACACTTCCTCTGTCCACATATTGCACATGCAGCATGGCACAGACGATGTACACTTCGTACATACAATACAAGAGTCATAGTTATCTTCCTTTGCCTTGAACTTATTGCAATTCATGCATTTAGTTGACATTTCTACTGAAACAACACCAGAAGAGAAAACAAAGCATAAATTAGCAATGCAGGATATTACTAACTCGTTAATGCCACCCCCAATACTAATGGAGAATGCAAAAATAGTCCGAGTTGCATTAATTTGTAAATGATAACACGAGTTCAACAACAGTGTGTTGTGATGTATTCTTAAAAATATAAAATCTGTAAAGGTGACAAAGTCACTAAAATTTTGAAAAACTTTTAAATCTAATCTTTACAATCTGTAGAAGAATGATTGTCCAAACACAATAAATTTAAATTTAAAGTTGGATGGTCCAATTTTAACACTTGGATTGTTTGAGATGTAATGTACATGTTATCAGTACAGCAACAAAGCTCAAAATCAAGCAACACCTGGCAGTGGCAAGGGGAGGCAATGGGCAAGAGCAATTGCCATTTGTGCATGTGAGAGAGGAAAAAAAAAAAAATTTCTTTTAGTAGGGCTGGATTCGCAAGGCAGCAGGCTTATATCTGTAATGTTAATAGATTGGGGAACATATTCGAAGGAAAAGGGAACATTTTCTTACACACAACCATGACATAGTAAATAATTTAAAAGCAGGGACATTTTCATATGAATATAAAAAGACTGGTTTCCTGTTGAAATTAGACATTTGATCAACATATTCTTGATATGTTTCTTATCAAACAGATATTATCATGCACTAGGTTATTCACTGAAGTGGATCCCATTTAAAAGGCATAGTCAAAGGCTACTATCAGGAAAGGCCATCGCCATTGAGAGATTACCTAATGTCCTCCATCAAAGTAGTGCAATTTTACCATATTTCTCTCCCCCAACCCCAACCCCATTCCTCTTATAAGTATACCAAATGTAATAATAATAACAACAATGACCATTTACTTGTAAACTGTTGCATGCTTTGTACAGATCAGGTCTTTTGTCTCCAAAGATTTTTCAAGGACTTCAAACATTTTTCAAGCAGTATCCGTAAGTAACTTTGTTAACTACTGGTGTTGTGTGTCATTTGACCCACCAAATGTTATCCCATTTATTCATTATACTTTAATTTAACAAATGCTATAGTTTTTTTAGGTTTGAACATTTTCTTCACACAGATAAATTAAAAGTTTTTGTCAAACTTCAAGGAGTTTTCCAACAAATTAAATGACTTTCTAATGATAAAACGAACTTCTTTTTTTATTCAAGAGTTTTTAAAGCAAACCCTCAAATTCAATTATTTTTCAAGGTTGTAGAAATCATGTATGTCTGTGGTAATGTTTATGGGCACCTCAGAACAATGGCTATATGGTGCCAACTAAATGCAACATTCAAAATGTGCAAATTAGTGAAACTGAATGTCTTTAACATAGCCCCTGAACCTTAGAAAGCATGACTAACTGACTGAACAGATATGATGGCTTTTGACCACCCATCTAGCTTAAGTTCAGGTGAAAGTAGTGTGTTGCATTGGAGTGGCAAATAATGACCTCTGCTCTAAACAGCAATCTGAATCATCTATACACACTCACACACCCACACCCACACCCACACCCACACACATTGCCTCCATGTAGTTGCCTCTTACAACATGTTGAATGGTGCATCAAACCTATTCTAACTCTCTGAACCCACAGGGTGAGTTTTGTGTATGTATCATTATTCATAAAGGCACATCAGCACTATCCTGGTTTTACACTGCATTAAAAACTGCAAATATCTTAAGGAATAAAAAAACTTCCAAATAAAAGGAAATATACACTCCTGAAAGACAACAGATAAAAGATTAAAATGTTAAATTTCTATAAAAAGTAAATAAACTAAATAATAAAGATGAAAAAGGGAAAATTCTTCAAATTTGGTATATGAACCACATTCTCTTAGTAAGTCTAAGAATTTGTCTGGCGGTAGATTATCAAAAAGATGCTCCACTGAGTTGTCATAAAAAATATTTGTCTTATAACCTGCAAGTCAATATATTTCTGTATTCCTGAATGGTCAATAACTGTAACACTATTTCAGAGTTATTCAAGAAAACATGGCTGACAAGATTACTTCCTTGCAGACCATCATGTTTGCATTGCCAAATTTCAACTGAACTGAAAAATAAATTCCCCATTTTGAGTGCTATACAATAACGAGGCACTCAGTCACATATACGATACTACTATCTTTATCTTTTACCTCTTCTCTTGATGTATCCATCTCACTGTCACCTTCAATCTTCGCCTTTACAACACCTGATTTGTCCACAATATCTTGTATATTTTTACCATTTTTACCAATTATTTTTCCTGAAAAGACACATTAGAGTTAAGTTCTTTTGCCATTTATTAATTTAAACTTTGAATGGTGAATAACATACTTATTCTTTTACTTTGTCATAGAATATAAACATCTATTCCATATTTCATACCAATTAATTAAAACAAAATAAAGTAGATTAATTAAAAGCAACAAAACAAAATTTCCACATCTTTCAAGTCTCTAAGCTTCCTTTGATATCATGGGTTCTATGGTATCGCAGTATTCAAAGTTTATGGAAAGTTTTCTCCATAGCACCACTTATTGTATCCTTATCTTATATACACCACATCAGACCATAAATTACTAGTTCTGCATCCCCAGTTATTTCAGGAAAATGTCTGAATTGCTGACGAGTACAGTAGAATACACCTATGAATATCACTGTTTGCAAATAATGGCTGTTCTACATATTCTCAAATGGAATATTTATCTTCTTAAAATTTCTGTCACAGACTGTAACAATTCGGTAAACCAGTTTGTCATCTGATAATAATGTTCAATGATGTTATGAAGCGTTAGATCACATTATTACTGTATTTGTCAAAACCCAAGAGATAGAATCTACGGTAGCAAATAAGAGTCAAAATGTGACGTATGGATGGTTGTTGTTTTCTGCTGGCTTTTGCAAATGACAGATGTCATTAACTTTAAAACTTTGTTGTACATGATTTATTTCTTTTCATTGAAACACTGGGAGATTTTTGAACAGCCTGAGGTTGATGTGTACTTTCATACTCATGTTGGTGGTCCATTCTCAGTGACAATCCCAGCATTACTCCCCCTGTCACAGGTGGTTACAGATATATTTCTTTAAATCTCCTATAGGTTTCTTTTGGATATCACAGGTAGCAGAATGAGTGTCATGGAAGTAGCATCCATTTTTCAAGTTGATTTACACTTTGTACAACATATACATCATGCTCGACCCAACAGTAGGATAAGAATATGCCATTTTTCGGTATTACCGCAGTATCAGTGTGACTCCCATTGCATAACCTGGAATCTACATGGCATCTGTTTATTGACTGTTTTCCACAGTCATCTGATTTAAACTGGAAATTAAATGCATTTTAATACAGAGCAAAGAACAAGAAAAAGACATATATAATATCTTGATGATCAGTGTTTTTATTTACTTATTCACAATTTATGAGGGCTGTTCTATTCACTTAGGGATTCAGGCAGTTTTGAATTTGGGTAACCACTGCAAGATACACCTGCTGATAGAATTTTTATTATGTTTTCAATACATGGAATTGTTTGGTCTATCTATATATATATATATATATATATATAAATATATATATATATATATAGAGAGAGAGAGAGAGAGAGAGAGAGAGAGAGAGAGAGAGAGAGAGAGAGAGAGAGAGAGTGCAGTTTTACATATTGCACTAGCTGTTCTCTGGTAGATATTGAATATGAAATCAGTTATAAATCAAAATGTTTATGACAGACATAGCATAAGAAAGCAGGGCACACTATCACCATTGCCCTAGCACTAGACAGCCAATAAATCAACTGGTCAGTCTTTTATGAACATGTTACATGCCAGTGTTCCAAAATGAAACACATATCTACACCTGGCTACCGGACTGAGTGACTACTTCTGGTCAACATCTTAATAGGAAATTCCTTTGTATATAAAGGTAAGTCTTTGCGTCTGGCAAAACTTGCTCTTGTCTTTACCACTATGAATATCAATGGCAACATTAAGCTCAGTGGATTGTGCAGTGGAGCATGAGTATTTATGGCCGAGTCAAAAATGGACACATCTGAGTGATTGTTGTTGCTGTTCGAAGATATAAAGGTTAGTGCTGCCAAGGTGTAGACGTATAATGCAACATCATGACATGCATTGAGGATTGTTACAAATAACTGTTTCAATCTACATTAAACTTTGCTTTATTTCCTTCCTTCTTTCTTTGCATCGAGTTTTTCTTCTGATTAGCACTGACAGCCACTCTTGTGTCATAAAAACTATACTAATTAGCATTGACAGCCACTCTTGTGTCCAAAAAACTATACTAATTAGCATTGACAGCCACTCTTGTGTCCTAAAAACTATACTAATTAGCACTGACAGCCACTCTTGTGTCCTAAAAACTATACTAATTAGCACTGACAGCCACTCTTAATATTTGTTGTTTAAAGCTGTCAATAGGTACCCATGTACTCAGGTACCCACCCATTCATAATTACCAGGGTAATAAAATGAGCCATAGGGTACCCGTTTACCATATAAAAGTTTTCTACAAGTGCTTGCTAAGGCAGCACTCACTTTGTTTTCAAGTTGACAATCCTTCTGACTGAGCCTCAAATATGTGCCAAGCAGACGTGCGACTCTTCCAGTAAATAACTGACCTTAATCCCATAGCTTTTTTTCCCACCTGACAACTGTTTAATTGTGCAGCAAGTGTGATTCAGTGGCAAATAACAGAGGGTGTTTATTTGGTCTTACTGCACAAAGGATGTGTTCAGCTGCAACCTTTAATAGTTTTCAAAAACTGTATGATCAAAGTGTTACTTACAAAACCTCAAGCTCAGTCTCTAAATAAGCATCCGCATAAAACAGTGAGGCCAAGGAAAGGGAGTCAGATGATATTTCCGATGTCTATATAGACCATGACAATTTATGAGATGACAATGGAGGATTTCAGAACTTTAACACTGGTTTTTAAACATAGGGTTACAAAGGTAGGTATTTTTCTTTAACATTTTATATATTATAACCATTATTATATTTATATAATGTACTAAGCACTTCAATTACTGGGCAAAGCCAGCTAAATTGGATGCACAAATCCATTAAGGGAATTTTTTTAAAAAATTTTCTTTTTATCCTGTGGGAAAAAAGTACTAGGTTCAACAATGAAAAACAGGCATGGTCAGTCGACTGGAAATGCATATGTTATTTGGCCTCAGACAATGAGGATGAATTCTTGGACTTTGTAGCAGATGACATCAGGTAGTGATATATATATATATATATATATATATACCGACTTAACTTCAGGTTTGCACACATTTAATACAATTTCCCTTTGATTGGGTAAACGATCATCAGAAATGACAGGCACCCAGCAGAAGTTTTCTAAAATTTTGACAGCTTTACTGTTGTTACCAGTAATACAACAGTTTTACTGAAGCAAACAAAGAAAATAAATGTAATATTCATAAACTTTGGTTAGCATTTATCACATGGTTCATATGATTAGAAAAAAGGTCTGTTTTAAGTGACCATTTTAAACACTGTGAAATTTGTAACTCTCTATACTCACTTCTACCTACTGGTATTTTCCAACCATTCTGCCCTTTTCTGGCAGGGAAGAGAGCACTTTACCATAAAATTTGAGTTAAGTATGGACCCTGATTATATGTAAGATGGCCTTATACTGACTTATATATCACTCTGAATTACCTATGCAAAAGGATCCATGTCTCTAGTAGCAGCCTTACAGTGAGGAGGTGGTCTATGTAGTGGCTAGCATTTTGTTTTCCGGGGGGGAGGGGGGGGCTACAATGTAATATCTTTGATCCAGAACAATGACACATCAAAAAATCATGCTATAATGACACATCAGCACAATTTTATATAATGCCAAATAAGTTTAGTTATTCTCCCAAAAATGCATATAAAACAAATATAAAGGCAAAAAGGATACAATCCTGAAAATAAAGTAAAATTCTTGATATAACCTGACTTTTGAAAGTGTCCAATAATTTCTCAGCTACAACATTAAGGGACTCATCCCTGGGCTTTCTGGTTTCCTCCACTAAGTGCCTTTTTTGACATGCAGGACGAAGCATCAGTCCTATTTTAAATCCTGCTATTGCAAGGTGACAAAAAAAAATGCATGACCCTGTTTAATTTCAGTGTTGTCAGAGTTAAACAAAAAGCCTATTGGCTCATGACAACTCCAGCAGAAATGAAGCAATCATAAGCACAGTTAAACTGTTTTGGAAAACTCCATGTACTGACAGAGCACATTCTACACATCCTTTATACTGATCAAAAGTACTTCTTTCCTAATCTTAGAGACAAATCATAAACACATATTTGGCAAGATGGCATTGCTATAACACTGTGGTTGAATACCTCTCCCAATGTTTTATATATTTTTAGTCATGATCTTAACCTATACCTAGAAATTTTATGTTAGACATGCAATGCAAAGATTGTGCGACATCTACTGGTCATTTGTGACAGGTTTTTTTTCTTTTGCAAGATATGTGAGCTGAGAAGATTTCCAAGGATGGCAAGAAGACATACAAATCTGGAGGCAGATAACCATTGACAGTGGTCCATTGATAGCCCCTCAATAATGGTGAGTCAACTATTTGTTTTGTACAGAATAAAATGAACTTGGCCATATTATCATATTGTGTAACTGTGTGTGGACACTTTTTGTGACAGTGATATCAAAACAGGCTGTTCTAAGTGGTAAACAGATGAGAAAATGACAAAGCAGAAAGGCATGGATAGATCTGCAAATAATATGAATGGTATAATGAATCCATTTCTTTCCACAGACCCAAATGACATTCCAAGCCTCTGTGATTTAGATCTATAAAAGTTGCCAGCCGTATCACACAATTATGTGGGCATGTCAGTTTATTGAAGGACTTGGAAAATGTAAAACAGTCAGTGCACGTTTTAAAGTCAGTGTATCCGGAGACTTTATGTACAATGCAATATTTATATGAACAAACTCATTTACATTTGACATTTAAAAGTACATTGCCACCTAATACTGACAATTCAAACACAGTTTAGTCCGACATTGTATGCAAGGAAAATTCAACAGCAAACCAAGGTCACAGCAAAATAAATCCAGAGATGATAAGTCAATCATGTGATGTCATTGAAGAAGATCTATGATGCCAGTCACTCAACAAAAACAACCATTACTCAGAATGCACTTGATGATATGCAATGCATACACTCAAACAGCAATGAGATTCAAATTAGTGTAAACAAAGCCTGCTCTACTTTATCGGATACAACAGCAGAATCCTATAATAATAATAATAATTCAGATGATGGTGAATTAAATATCAGCACAATTGCATTAAAAATGGTTGCATCTTCAGAAGACACAAACGCCCCAGACATGGATTTGAAAAACAATAAAACCTTTGCTAAAGTCACAAGTTCTCTATAAAACGACGATCTATGTAGGACTGCATTTGTACATAAAACATCGCATAACAATCTATGTAGGACTGTATTTGTACATAAAACATCGCATAACACTCTATATAGGACTGCATTTGTACATAAAACATCGCATAACACTCTATGTAGGACTGCATTTGTACATAAAACATCGCATAACACTCTATGTAGGACTGCATTTGTACATAAAACATCACATAACACTCTATGTAGGACTGCATTTGTACATAAAACATCGCATAACACTCTATGTAGGACTGCATTTGTACATAAAACACCGCATAACAATCTACATCAATGATGGGCTAATAAGTTTACAAGTATACAATCCACACACTGAGAAGAGATGGTAGTTTTATCACAAGAAATGCAATGTCCTCTAAATTATGCACAGTAAAGTCCAATGTGACACAATGCATATTCACAACAAAACTTGCCCCTGAAATGCTAGAATCGGACATTTCTTCACATATTGAGCATTACTCACTAGTTAAGCCAACCCAGATGGAAAAATGACATACGGAATATAATACATATGCCAGCATCAAAATCACCCGTGATAACCTTACTCAGAGTGTGATAATGAATGTGGATGCATGGCCAAGGAATACAATGGTTAGAGACTACTACCAGAATTGAAATTAAGCTCTAATATTTGCAAATTGGACTATATTGGACTCAAATATACAGAATGGATACTTTATGAATTTCTTTCTATAACTGTCATTCTTTAACAAAAAATATACATAATGTAAGAACTTGATGCAATAATTTTGACATCTGTTTTCTGGGTATTCAACACTGAGTTAAACTTCTCTCATCTGATTGCATTAGGGGTTTTATGGATCAGGGGTATCACCGATTGAATCTTCTAACAACATTCATACAGGTACACTTTACAGGGATGTTGGGTTTCATACCATAGATCTCCTGCAAGTATTACATAAGTACAACAACTTGATGATCCCAGATTAACAGATATTACTATTAAGACTCGGGATTCCTCTTTGCTTTATGTAAATGTCTATTTACCTTGTGATCTTGTTGAATATTTGGGGGAATTTTTTATTATTTTGGGTAAAATTAATGATATTGTAGAAAATGCTAAAGTGATCCAAATGTTTTTGAACTAAAATGCCGATACACTCAAGTCCACACCCTTTGGAAATGAACTTCACCTATTTTGTGATGAATAGGGTTATATCTTATCAGACTCGAAACTTATAGTAGACCGTAAAACAAACTTTATTTATTTCAGTGATGCATACAATACTGTCTCTTGGTTGGATCATTGTGTCTCTTCACAATATATTCATTCCTCTATAAGTGATATGAGAATAATTCACGTCCTAGTGGGTCCAACCATCATCCTACTTTAGCAACTGACAGTGCCAATCTACACCCTGGATTTGATTCTTGCCCTGGTGAGCTCTTAAATTTGAAATACAACATCAATTGGTCAGACCTCACTGCCAAGGAAAATTTGAATTATACTCAAGCATCTGCATTCTTATTAAACAAGACAGATATCCCATATTGTGTTGCAGTTGGTAATGATCATGGCCGTAGTAATCAGGTGTATGTGAAACAGATTAATCGATTATACATAGATATGGTAAGAGCTTTGTCCAGCTCTGGTAAATACTTGGCTAGTAAAACCAAACTTGGTCACTCGCTTATACCAGGCTGGAATGACGTTGTCAAAAAACTGCGTGATTATGCACAAAATGCTTACCTTATTTGGCACGACAACTGTAAACCTTGTCATGGACCTCTCAGTAACAAATGCACCAAAACTAGATCTCAATTTAAATATGCTCTTAGATGTAAGAAAAAAGAATTAAAGCAGAGCAGACACACTTGCAAATAAATTTGAAAATTCAGACCAACATGAATTCTGGAAGCAAGTTAAACAAAATACTATGACAACTTCCAACATACTACTAAACTGTACTGATGGGCCAAAATAACATATGCAAGATGTGGAAAAATCATTTTGAAGCCTTGCTCAGTTGTGTAAAAATTATTTCAATAAGGACTATGTTCTTTCAACATTCAATGCCCAATCTAATCATATTGAACTAATCACATTATCTGTAATCCAATGTGCCACAGCTAAACAAAAGGAGGGCAAATATTCCAGATCAGATTTTTTTATATGTGTAACATTTTAAATTTTCAGATAGTAGACTTCATGCCATTTTGATGATTTTATTTAATTGTATGCCTGTATATAACTTTGTTCCTGATGATTTCACAAAGTTACAATAATCCTGCTACTGAAAAGTAAAATTGTAGACAAAAGTAATTACAGACTTATAGCTCTGTCAACAATTATTTCAAAAATATTTGAATGTATTAAACTACAACAATCTGAAGTCACAATTTCTGATAATCAATTTAGGTTTTAAAAATCAATATTCAACAGACTTATGCCTCAATGCCTTTTAGGAAACTGTCAACTTTTATGTAGAACATGGCAGCCCGGTGTTTGTATGCTTTTTAGATGCTAGTGAGGCATTTGATAAGATTAATCATTCGTCAACTCATTAAAAAGCTGCTTGATACTCAAATACCAGTCTAAATAGTTCATACTTTAGTTAAATGGTATGGCAAACAGTTGTACTATGTGCATTGGGGAAGTGTAGTATCCAGGTTCTTCCATGTAATTAATGGGTGAGACAGGGAGGTGCTTTTTCACTTTTGTTATTTAATATATACAATAGACAAGTTAAATCATAAACTGGGTCAGTGTCACATGGGATTACATTGACACCAAATGTGTTATTTCTTAACAATTTAGTTTTGCTGATGATATGTCACTGATAAGTCCTTCTTTCACAGGTTTAAGGAAATTATTACAGATATGTGAACAATACACATATGAAAAGAAAACTAGTTATTGGTTATAATAATAGTCTTTGTTTTCTATTATTAAGCCTTCCAAGATGGAACAGAGCCTCTAACATGTTTGTAATCTATAACATATTCAGTTCTGAAGAAGTAATGAGAAAGTGCGGGTTCTCAATGACGACAAGAATATCTAAAAGTAAAAACTGCATCTTGAAAATCTCTGTGGAACTATTACATTTGCTTAAATTCTCATATTACAGACAGATGAACAAAATACTCTTTAAATGTCTGACATAATTTCATTCTTAACAATGTTGGACACATCCATTGCTGTAAATGTGTCTGTATATTTGTACATGAAGATATCTATCATCTTTTATGTTTAAAATACTTTTATTTTATATTTATAATTTAATTTAGGTGTATGGACCAAGCAAAAAAAGAATTCTTATTCTTATTTTATAAAGGAATCTTGAGTATAGCATACAAGTATAAGGGGAGTTAATGTTAATTGTTGGTGTGTGTGTGTGTGTGTAATTTAGATTTTTAACGTAGCTTTAACAATTTTTCAGTCATATCACTACGATGTCTGCAGTGTGACAGTTTATAGTGATGTTTAGCACTGCGGCATCATGCCGCAGACATGTAGCATGATGTCCCACCCAGTCACATTATCCTGACACCAGGCCAACCAGTCCTAACACAAATCTCTTAATGCTGAGCGCCAAGCGAGGCAGCTGTTAGTACCATTTTTGAAAGTCTTTGGTATGACTCGGCCGGGGTTCGAACCCGCGACCTCCCGCATCCGAGGCGGACGCTCTACCACTAGGCCACTGGAGCAGTTATTGTTAATTGTTAACTTGAATCTTAATGAGACTTTACAAGTAAAAGTATGTCCAGGAACTGTAGTACAATGCTGAAGATTTGAACTTAAATTCTTTAAAATGTACATGCAAACTACCATCTGTGTATATATACTTTAGCATAACTACTTCTGCTAAAATACAATTCAGCATAATACCAGAAATGTTCTTTATGTATCTACATTCTATATCTTAACACAGAGAATTTTAAATTAAGACTAAAGTACATCAACAACCACTGGGTGAACACCCTTTCTGTAACTTCAATAGATACACTTCCACAAGAATTATCTCCACATAGCAACAATATAAATAGATAATAAATGTTAACGTGATTTGACACTCCAATCAACTTCTATGCACATGTGCATCATGGACTTCAGAAAATCCATGTTCCCATGGTGGAACTTAATCTTTTCACTATGTTTCTGTCATGAACTGGATGTAGTGGTTGCAGTGGATCTTCCATGTCATGGCTTGTAGTGAATGGATTAAGTTTTACTGCCCCAATTAGAAAGTCACATCAATATAATTATGTAATAGTGGGCATCTATTACATCACATGTATTTTGGGCAAGACGAAAGATAAGCATCCTGAGACTGTTTAGGTGATTCACAAAATACACAAAGTTTAATGATTGGAGAGAGAGAGAGAGAGATTCTGCTTTTAAAGAGGCAAATGGAAAAAGAAATCACACAAGTATTAGTGGGTTCATTCTGAGATTAAAATGAGAAAAAGCAAGACATGCTGCAATTTTTTTTTCATTCCCTCAGTCACTTTTAAACTGTTTGCTTACCATTCTCCCACACAATGAACTGTACACACTACTATCAAAAATATAACCTCTACCACCCCAGCCTTTAACAGTACTTGCATAACCCAAATATGCATAATGCCATGCCACACATTTTTTCAGGAACTAGACACATGTTTACTTTAACTTTAGACCTATCATTTTTATGCAGACTCTACGAAGTATGTGAGGATGTATTCTATAAGCTAAAGCTTAAAAACAAATATATACTCAGGATTGCTGGTCTGGCCATCTGATGAGTTTAATATTACCAAATGGACAGGTGAACGTGATGAAATTATGTAATCACTAAAATATTTTCTGTAGGAGATAAATTTGAATTTAATTTAATTTTGAATTTAAATTTCAGTTCTTTCAATCCACATGACAAATACTGCAAAAGTGTTTCCAAATGTCAGGCAAATATTGTTTATCAGTTAAGTTACTAATTTGTTACACTGTGACCCAATTATCCTTTTTGTTTGAGAAACTGATGTGAATAGAAATAAAACATTTTGTCACCAAAGAACATGGACCAAATGTATTTATACAGGGTTTAGCAATTTGGCCAACAACATCAAATTACTGAAATTATGTCCATAATCACCCAAATGGCATTGAATCTTTGGGAACCAAAACTAATCTTAAAGTCACATGAACAAACTTAGGACAAGTTGAAATAAATTCAATAGTAATCAAATGTTAAGGGCCAGTATGTATATATGAATGGGGAAGGAAACTTTTTTCCATATTGCTGTAGCATTTAATTTTTCATCAATATCAATCCTATCATCATCATCATTTTTTTTTTCAACCAAAATGCCCACTTATATGCAAACTTGGTTGTAAAAATGGATATATGTGGTAAAAATATTTGTATTTACTGTATAAGATTAGTCTCCAATTTTATTCATTGGTATATATATTTGCTTTATGTAAATTAGTGGAATTTCTTCTTGTTCATATATCCCCCCCCCCCCGTTTAATTTGTACTGTATTATACATAAGCTGAGCACATCATATCACATCAATAATATATTGCTCAAGGTGATAAAATCTATCTCTAATGCCCTGATTGCTATTAATATGTGGCTTTACATTTTTAATGGCTTTGAGCAGGTATCCCTGATATTACTTCTTTAACTACACCTAAATGGAGGTGGATCCAGATGAAATTTTGACTTCATAGGTTGTAAATCCCAATTATATCAAGTTTATTTTAAACATATTAATTATGACGTTGTTGTCAATAAGGCAACTGCTCACTTTGTCTGTGCAATAACGCTCACTCATAAGATTTTTAATTTATTGAATTTTCAAAGCTTTTAGTTTGTACATGTTAATTATGACCAGATTTGATAATAGCTGATAAGGCAACAAGAAAAGCACACCAATAGCAGGTTCATAACCATTTCTTAGCATAAGTTCGGCTTTACATGACAGCCAGAATAACTGGTGGAGGAAGAACCAGGGAAAACCACTGTAAGAACCACTGACCCAGAGGAAGCTACTGGCAGTTTTATCACATACCCACATTGGCCAAGTCCAAGACTCAAGTACACTTGGACACAGGTGAGATGATCAGTGAAGGCATGCACTTTAGACCAATTGGCCAGCAATTTACCTATTTTCTTATTCCGGATAAAGAACAGAATCAAAATTTTTATTTCTAAATTTTGTCAGTCAACAAATTCCAAAATGAAGATTATTGCAGCACATTTACAAAATACATACCCTCTTAATTATCAATGCCTTTTTCTGAGTTAGCAACAAAACTATGTTTAACACTGATCAAAAGTTATGGTACATAATCTCTCTCTCAGTTATGCATTTTTATATAAAGAAAGCCTGATGTGTAATATAGCTTTCATAAACATGTCATAGCTTTGTGTTGCAGCAATAGACTTATTGTATGTGCTGCATTAAAAGAATAACAGTTATAAATAGTTTGATTTATATGACTAGAAAACAAATTTATGCAAAAATATCACAACTTAACCTCAGTGAGTTTTCCACTCCATATTATAAGACCAAAATTCTTTTTCTCCACAAGCAACAAAAAACATTTTCATTTAGGAGTTAAAGTGTCTTTTGAAACATTGGTGCTAAAAATTAACATTGAAGCTCGACACCTTCCTGACTGGCCATAATGGGAACAAGCAAAGCAGCTAACTTCAGAGTCAAAAAACATAAATCCTCAACTGCCACTTGATGATAAATTCATGAAAGAGATTATGAAGAAAGTAAACTTTTTCATAAAAATCATTTCATTTATGGCATGAACTGGCTAGACCACTGATAAATACAACAACAAATGTTACCACTATATAGTTTGTACAGGTGAAGGTATGAAACTGACACTTGCCATGGTTGGTTTTATGGCATCAGGATTTCTCCTATTCTGTTTAGTGTCAACTCATGCAGCGAATACAACAGAATCAGCAAGGGGTGCCACAAAATCAACTTTGGTTGCAATAAACTCCATGACCAACTTCCAATATATTGAGTGGATTACCAATAAACTTGGGCGAAATTGACAAGACTGACCAGACATCTATTATCCATAGTGGACACACTTAATCACTGCATCTCAACCAGATTGAGTGGGTAATCTATAATCCATGTTGTGGGCCCTTTAACTTCAAAGAAATGACCTTCACTGTGTATAAAGTCCAATCACCAAAACAAGTGTGTTAAAACAAAACATGCGCAATGATTATTTCATGTGTCAACAACATATATGATGCAGAAAGATACAAATTCAATTATCTCAGCAAGGCTTACTACTCTGAAACAATTTCCAAATACACCTATGTCAATTTGTTAAATGACATGTTTATTTCACTATCAAATAACAGGTTTGTAAAAGACTATGCTGCATCAATGATCGCTTCAATGTCATTTGGTGATCTGCATAGGACTACTTGGGGTGTGTGCATGCGTATGTGTATGTGTGATCTGGATTTGTAATGTAGCGTTATCAATATTCCAGTCTAATTGCTACAATGTCAGCAGTGTGGCAGTTTTATAGTGATGTCTAGCACTGGGGCATCATGCCACAGACATTTTGCATGATGTCCCACCCAATCATATTATCCAGACACCTGACCGAGGAGTCCGAACACTAACCTCTAAATGCTGAGCACCTAGCAAGGCAGCTGTTAGTACCATTTTTATAAGCCTTTGGTATGACTCAGCCCAGGTTCAAACCCACAACCTCCCACATTCAAGGCTGATGCTCTAACCACTAGGCCAGTGGAGTAGTCCGGGAGTCAGTACTTGCCCGATTCTCTTCTTGATCTAAATTAAATGACACCACCAACAACCAACCTGCAATTGCCTGCCTCTTTGTGATGACTGTGTAGCATCTATGCGGATACACTACCACAATGATCATCTGCATCTAGAGAAAGATCTTGACACATTAGTTAAATGGAGTCAGACATAGCAGCTCGAGTTTAACATCAAGAAATGTGCCATAATTGGTGTCTCTGGTAAAACATCCAAGCAACAATGTACTTACCAAATTCTTGATGTTGTTCAGCACGATCCGTATCCTGAGGTAGAATTACATGACAACATAAAGTACATCCTGCATACCTACATATTAACAACACCACCAACAAAGCTTCAAGTGTGCTGGGATATCTGATACTTAATTTAAGGAATTATTCCATCCAAAGTAAAGAGAGGGCTTTAGTTGCATTAGCTAACAAATAATAGGTGACCAGTCTACATTTCTAAAGTGTGCATTTTGAGAACACAATGCTTGCACATTTAGGCAGACCTCCCCAGCTGGTTATTTCAGCCATAGCAACAATTTTAAGGAATAAAGATCCTGGGACAGAAGCAATTTAGGACCTAGCTGCCCTGACATATTATTTTTCTAAACTGCTGGCCCCGTAGACTAATCACCTATTATTTATTAGCTAATACAACTAAAGTAACACAGTCACTGCACATCATCTGGGCAGAAGACTACTATTATGGCATTATGTTCAACATCCAACCAAAGCAACAGACACAGACAATACCCTTGTCCAGTCAAAGACTTATCATTCCTTCACTGCAATGCAGTGAAAAAAATGTGCTTTACATGACAGCATTTGTGAAGTGTGAATTTTGAGAACACAATGCTTGTGCATTTAGGCAGACTTCACCAGCCAGTCATTTCAGCCATAGCAACAATTTTAATGAATAAAGATCCTGGGACAGAAGCAACTTGGGACCCAAATGCCCTGACATACTTTTTTAAAACTGCCAACCCTTGGTCCAATGTATATTTTAATGGAATAGCTCTGATGTGTCAGGTTTTGTTCTCAATATATTTCAATGGCTGCAATTCTATAATATTAACAAGCACTTTATCGATGGCTGAAGGAAATCTTAAGCATTTCCACTTGCCTAAAATGGTCAACTGTGCAAAAACTTACATATTTCTTTTGCATCTTATTTAAAATTCTGAGCAAATAACTTACATTTTTTTCTTGATCATCAATTTTTTTAAAAATTTGTTGTTTTAAATAAGTGGTTTTAACAATTAAATCCTGATTATCTACATAAGCTAAATGAAACCAACTTACCCACTAAATCCCTGGGCACATGAACTACATCTTCTCTATACTCCAACATCTTCCTAGCTTGTTTTACTGACTCCTCAGTCTAAAAAATATGATGGGAAAAACCACACAATGATTCAAGTTGCCAAGAGTTTATTCTTCAGTTTGCCATTTTCAGCACAGATGATGTAATTTTCAACAATTAATTATAATTAACCTCAACTGTTTAACATTTTCTTTATCTTATCCTGTAAATTTATAACAATACAAAAAGTTATCTCTACTTGAAATTGTATTATTTTATGGGGACAATAGATTCACTCTCTGAGTATAGCATGGGTATAAGTAATGCACATATAGAACTGTTCATGATGTAGAACTCAAGTTATGTTTGGAAATAATTGTTCTAATTTCAGTCAGTGATTTTGACCATTGACCTTTTGACCCTAAGGATGGATATTTCTTCCTATCCCAAGCACAAGCCATCCTCAAAGTTCGGTGACTGTACATACAGAGAACTCGAGCTATTCAGCAGAAACCATTTCAGATTGACCTTGATCTTTGTGTTTTTTATCCTAAAATCAATAGCTGTCTTCCCTACATCAAGAACAAGCTATCAACAAAAATTGGTAACTGCAGATAGTGGAAAACCCAAGTTATTGTCTGGAAAACATCTTCTCTGTTTTATTTAGTCACCTAACCTTCAAATTTTTTTTAGCCTGAAATTGATAATGTTCCTCCTTACCCTAAATGCAAACAATCCACAAAGTTGTGTAACTATAGATGATTGAGAGCTAAAGTCATCATGTAGAAACAAAATCTAACTGACAGACAGACATAGAGTCCCTCAAAGGGACAGACACTACTGGGTGAAAAGAATTTTCAGGAATTTAAAATCAGACTAGTTCTGTTGAGTGTTGAAACTATCTGTGATATTCTTCTGTTGAGTGTTGAAACTATCTCTGATATTCTTAAGTGATAAAAAGAGTTTGAAATTAGCTGCTGTGGTACAGATATTTGATGTCAGCTTAGCACCATTTTCATTTAAGACTGTGCAGACATCATTAGACCTCTTGGTGAAACTCCATGTAATTATGACAGGAAAAGTAGTGAGAACAAGGGTTTTAAGACTGTCATAATGGCAGCCATCTCGGATCCACCACTGGCAAAATTTTCATTTAGGACTACCTAGGTATCCTAAGTCTATTGGTGAAAACCCCATGCTGATATAACCATCCATTTGGGAGAAGTAGACATAATATTTCAAAGATATGACTTTCCATTCAGGAGAAGAAGCAATAAGATTTTCAAGACGTTTACTGTGGTGGCAATATTAGGTGCCATATCGGCACTATTTTCAATAAATACCAACTGGACATAATAAGTCTTCTTTTAGTAAAAACCCTATGCTGACATGACAATCCATCCATTAAGGAGAAATAATAGTTTTAAGATGGCTGCTGTGGTGGCCATATTGGTAGTTCCAAGTGTGCAATTTTCATTTAGGAAAAACTAGACATTGGTATGAATTTGTGTGTAAAGTTTCAATGCTTAGGAGGAGTAGCAATTAATAGATTTTCAAGATGTCCATTGTGGTGGCCATATTGCATGTCCTGGCAACACCATTTTCATTTAGGATAAACTAGACCATGGTATGAATGTGTGTATAAAGCTTAAAGGCTATCCTTCATGCAGTTTGGGAGGAATAGCAACAACAAACTTGTGCTAATGGAAGTACTGAAGACAGGCGATGGACAAAAGACCATCCCAAAGCTCTTGAGTCTACAGGTGGAGAACAAACAATGAACAACAGACCATCTCATAATTTCTTCTGGTCTATGACCAGTTGAGCTAAAAAAAATTACATATAAGTCGAAAAATAAAAGAAATGTTTTAATATTGATGGCTGATAAACTTTTATCATAATTTTAAACTTATAAAATGTAATTAGATTTTGAAATCAACAAATAATAGTAATAATAATAACAAACATTTTTCTTTCTTAGAAATTTATTTTTTAGGAATTGATTCTGTTGTATTGCAATAATAATAATAATAATAAGAAGAAGAAGAAGAAGAAAAAAAAAGAATATCTACATTACATATTCTGTTTCAATGTGAGTAAACAAGCAATCAAGCTAAATATCATCAAAACTGAGCTCATTTTTAGGGTAAAGACACTTCTATGTAGACTGCATTATTGTGGAATATTTGGCATATAATAAACAAAGACAAAGAACAAAGATAAAAAGCAGAGTGTTGAAACCATCTCTGATATTCTTTGGTAATAACAAGATTTTTAAATTACCCACTGTGGTGGTTTAACTGGATATCAGATTGTGACCATTCTCATTTAGGACCAAGTAAATATCAGTAGTGATTTGAAGTCTTCTGGTGAAAAGACAGTGACCATTCATTCAATGGGAGTAGTGACAGCATGATTTTCAAGAAAAAAAAATGGGGGAGTCATATTTGCACTATTTTCACTTAGGACCAACTAAGTATCATATGAGGTCCCCATGTTGATATAGCCATCAATTTTGGAAGAACAGTATTTTCAATATGGACACCTTGGTAGCTAAATTAAGGGGTCAGTATGCATGATTTTTTTCCATTATTGACTAACTAGGCACCATAAGAATTCCTGTGATAAAAAATGGATGTCAAAGTGACTTTCTACTTAGGAGGAGTATCAATATCAAGATTTCAAGATTGAGATCTGATTAGTAACATTTTCATTTAGGACCAACCCCATGTTGATAACACATTCCAATTTGGAGGACTAACAAACAGACATCATACAAAGTCTTTTAGTGAAAACAGCATGTGATATAACCATTCAATCAGAAAAGCAGCGATAAAATAAAATCAAGATGGCATCTGTGGTGGCCATAATGGATGTCCAAACAGCACCATTTTTATATAGGACCAACTAGGCCAAGGGATGAACGTGTGTCTCCAGTTTCATGGCAATCCACAAAGTAGTTTTGGAGGAAGAGTGATTACAAACTTGTGCCAATGGACAGATAGGCAACAGATGACAGACTACATATAACCTACAAACTTGTGGCAATGGACAGATAGGCAACAGATGACAGACTACATTTAACCTCTTCTGGCCCAAGACCAGCAAAGCTAAATCTACTCAACTAAGAGGACATTATTATGATTCAGAAAATATGAAACTGTGGTCTTCTTTCCTTTTATTTTAATTGGAGACATTATAGCAGTGGGTACTTTGCATGGTGTATGCAGTATATATGTACTTTCTTTTACCTGCAAAAGGGTCTTTGTCACACTTTTACAGCTTATCATGTACATAAACATGACAGAACCAGGATCTCAATCTGGTAGATTTTAAAATTTTGATCTGCAGATTGGCTTCTAAACCAGTAGATTTTTTTATCGGGATAAATTTTACGTTCTTTAAGGGGGACTGAAAACAAAATAAATGCATTTTTGGTATAGTATGCTTTCTCTTCATAGTACAATAAAACAGCAAGTTTTGAACATAAATTATTCTGATGGTAATGTTACAATAATAATCAATTATTATGAGTCATTATATTGTCAATTAATGAAAAAGGAAAAGTTGTTTTTCTTATAGTTCACGGCAAAGATTTTTTTTATAACATCTTTAATTTCCTTCACAGGATCAGTCTGGTGAACACATATGACATTCTGTGATTATTAAGCTTCACTCTTGACAGGATCTCAATAGATCTCTGGTCCAGATTTGCCCATGAATCACTTTGTATTCTGCAAATAATGGAGAATGTCCTCTTGGCATTATATATGTTGTAATGGCAGCATAACTATGCTCAGCCTGCAAAAAAGGTCTAGCTTCATTCCTGCTGCTGGGTTTATAAGGTTGCTGACTGTTCTCCATTAGTCCCCCAAGTTATGTTCACTCCAAGGAGAAAGTTCCTGACTTGGACTTAACATGTATTCTCAATTCTCTTCCTCAATGGCTTCTTTATCTTCATGGCTCAGATCCAAAAATCTGTTGGCAGGTTTCTCCACTGTATATAAAAAAAAAAAAAAATTGATTTAGACTTTAAATAAACAATGAAAAAATGCATGATGTATTTATGCTTTTATGAATAATATATCCCAACTTTCAAGTTAATTATCTTGTATTGTACTTGTAGCTGATATATTTTATCTAAGGATTAAACTTAATTTATGTGCATGAAAACTTCAAAAAGTTTTTAAGCACAAAAGATGCATACCTTTGAAACACACAATGCAAACTCTGAACCAGTCTGCTCACAATTAAACTCCTATCTCCAAGCATTGCTGAACTTGTAATATTTCTTAGGCATTGGTTTCTTAGCACTGCGAGAAAGGGGGTATTTTGATATTTTGCCATGACTTGAACGAAAAATGCAAGAGTAGCCCTTAAATATTCCTCTTAGAACGTCTAACAATAACAATTCAATATGACCCAATAAAATCAAAATACTTACTCTAGTGTGTCTGCCAAAATCATTTATTATGGTTGGTAACTCCATCTTATGTCCGTTCTGCCAATGGTCAGCTAGGCAAAACACACACTGTCTAGGATATTGTATGAAATGCTACTCCTCGGCTTCTTCACAAGTCGCAGAATATAAAGGAGATATTTATTTTGTGTAGATCTGCCTTCTCGAGTGGTTGCTCAATATTTTTGTGAATATGAATTAACTGTTTATTCTATATAAATTGCTGCATGAACAAGTCATTAATTTTATTTGATTTTACAGTCTCTGGGTTAAGTGTATGTAATAGCTTACATGAATATGTGAGATCTACATGGTCAGATCAGACCGCCTGTCACATGACTATCATCACAGCTGTTCGGTAAACAATTACTCTAGTAATTCTATCTTTTTATTTTTAGTCTTTTGTCCTCTTGATGAGTTATTATAAACTCTGATGAAAAATACAGACTGGGGTGAAATTTGCATTCTGAATGAATACAAAAACAAAAGTCATTAATTTCAGTGAGACCTTGAAAGCAAGTCAAGATTACCAAGAATAAACAAACATGGGCTGTGCAGACTGTATGTTTTACCTGCAAACAATGTAATGATAATACCATTAAATGATAATTCTGCAAGTTGAATCATTACATATTTGGGTATAAACTTTAGTCCTACAGTGATTTATTTAATTAAAAGACTCAGGAAGATATTAACCAACTGTTAAAATTTTTTTGATGCTGCTGCTGTCGCCATTGTTGTCAGAAAAGTGATACCTATTAGTATTACTGTAAAAGTAAACATTTCATTGAAAAAAGATACTTCAGAGAAATCTCTTTGAATGCCTTAATTTCACTGTAATAAAACAAAAGTCCCATCATGGGACTAAAGCAATACTGATTAAAAAGATTTTCCTATAATTCAAGATAAGACCATTTTACCTTGTATTTGCTTCTGGGGTGGATATCTTGGATTTCAATTTGGCAATATTTCATTTAGGACCAGGTAGAAGTTATTAAAAGTCTTTGGTTAAAACCCCATGTCATTATGACCATCAATTTAGAAGGAATAATGACAGCAAGATTTTCAAGAAAGTTATTGTGGCAGCCATACTGAACAAATGATTGGCACAATTTTCATTTAGGAACAACTAGATATCGCAAGAAGTCTACTGGTGAAAACCCCATGTTTATATATAGCCATCCATTTGGGAACAGTAAAAATAATATTTTCAAGATGACCACCATGGTGGTTTAATGAGGGTCAGTTTGCATCAGTTTCCTTTAGAACCAACTGGACACTATAATAAAATATACTGATGAAAACCCCTATGTCAAAATGACTGCATTTAAAATGAGAAGCAAAAACAAGATTTTCAAGATGACCATCATTGTGGCCATATTAGACTTCAGAACCATTTTACTTTAAGACAAACAAAACAACATAAGAAGTCTTTAGGTGCATACCCCATGCTGATACAACTTCCTGTTTTAGAAGGGTAACAATAACAAGATTTTCAATATGTTACATACTGGATGTCTGAGAGGCACCATTTTCACTTAGGACCAACTTGACATCACAAAAAGTCTTCTGGTGAAAATACCATGTCAGTTTGACTTTTTGTTCAGAAGAAGTAGTGACAAGATTTTCAAGATGGCTGCTGTGGTGGCCATATTGGACCTCAGATCAGCACCATTTTTTTTTGTGATCAACTAAACATCATAAGCGCTGATATGACCATCCATTTAGTAGCAGGGTTTTTCAATAGGATTTTTAAAGTTGCAGTCCAGCACTCCTGCACTGAAAAAGTTGGGAGTCTGAGCCCTAAAAATAGGAGTCCCAATAACCAACGTTGTTTGTTTTTTTTTTCCCTAGGAATAATTCAGAACAATACACATGTATTGTTGGGTTACCAATACATATGCCATTAGATTGCTAATGCTTATTCATTGTGAATATTTAATATTATAGCAAAAACATGAAAACCTAAGACAATTGAAAATAGTTATAACTGTGATTGCTTGTAATGTAACAGCTAGAAGGAATCAAAGAAAAGACTAGTTTCCTTTCTATATTAATTTACTGAATGAGCCTAAAACTATTTCAGATCAATAAAATTGTCAACACACTGCAACAAGAAACAAACCCCAAGAAGGATGGCTGTATATGCCTTCCAACAGCTTCTTTTATGTCTCAGATAGAAATGATACATTTGAACACCAGACTCACTGACACTGCTCTACTCTCATGAGCTGAAATCTTTATATTAAGATGACTCTGATCTTTTGAGATATCAGAGTACACTGAGTGTATAATCCACTTCAGCCACAATGATATGGCTTGAGGGGTTTCATCCTCTTTCCTGACCTTCACCAGAAGAGAGAGATGCTTTTGTGTTCCATAACTTTTTCTTGTGCACTTAAATTACTACTTGAGGGCATGGACAGAGTCTTGCTTACTTGCTTCTCTTGACATATCTATTGACAACTCTGACTACCTGCTGATGACAACTTATTCTTAGCTACAAAGCCTGGCTGCATCTTTCAGATCACAAAACCATTCAGTCAGATCCATTGAAAGGGTATGTAACTAGCACACCCTGCATTATGAAGCTTAGATGGTCAGAAAGCATATGCATGTCCTGTATGATAGTAACTTCAGTGAGGTTCTGGGTAAACGGCACATATTAACCTGAATCAAGCCTTGTCAAAACAAATGAGATTTTCCATTTTGCACACAAATAAGGGATTTAGGGCCATCCAGGTCAAATTTGGCAAGTCAGTCTGATAGATCTTAACCCATTTTATCCTGTTCACCAATTTCAACTGCAGTGCCTGATTCCTGAGAAGCAATTCTAAATACATTGTGGTAAAACGGAGCATCATACAGCAGCAGCAATTGTGATGACCTTCACCATGTTTACTAAAAATGTTGTAACATTGTTATTTCTTTTTTAAAGTACATAAAACTATCTATCTCTGAAAAGGTAATAAAATTTGCAACACAGTAATATACCGGTATGTTTTGTTATCATTTACCAATGTACATGCTCACAACTGTATTTTGAAATATGACGTGAAAGAAAAAAAAAACAAATTAAAAAACTTACCATGATGTTCAGTGAATCTTCTGTTCATGAAGATGAATGAAATGCTCCAAATAGTATGGGAATAAAACAAAGATAATTCTGTTTCTAGTATTTTGGTCCACATTTGAAATTTCTAGCACTGTTAGTTCAAAATTATAATAATTTTACTAAAATTGGACAACAAAACACCTGAACAATTTGTTTACTTCACATTCTAGAACATGTACTTCAGCGTGCAGTTTCTCATGAAAACTTGTCACAAATTAATCCTAGAAATCTTTCAGTAAGATAAATGTAATTAATCAGTACAATTTTTGTCCAAATTTTGAAGCCTACATCATCACTATGTCAGTAATAACAATATTACTTTAATGGTGAATAAAAATGTCCACATCACATTGCATAAACGTACTTCATTTTTAAAACTGCCAATTCTACATCAGTTGTTGTCTAAACATCAGCTTTTAAGCGTTTATACACCTAGTAATGTGTTTTCCCTGGCATTCGGTATGAACAGGGACATTGCATTCCCTGCAACCAAATTTTGTCACCCCTCTTCTCTCTCCAGGTTGAGCAGCTAGTGAACATGCAGGACATGTTTTTTTCTGTCAAACATTTTTCCAACGGTATGTTGCACTGTTACTCTGGTAGGCTCTGGAACAAGTGCTGCAGCCTTTCCAGCTCTAGTGTCACCAACCAGAGATGCAACTAAGTCCTCCAGATAGCTCTGAAATGTTGGCCACATACTTTTGACTTTCTCTGCATTTGTGTCCCGTGCAATCACATGCTCATTGTATGCCAAAATTTCTATTAGGTAAAAGAAAATTTGACGCCACCATTTTTTTGACCAGTGATGAAGAAGATAGTACCCAACTATCTGGTCACAGAGATCTACACCCTTCATGTTTGCTGGTAATCCGATGGCATTTTGGGAACTTCAACCTGTTGCTGAACAGCCATACCAGAACGTCTGTTTAAAAAGCCACGTGATGATGGGTCAAGAAAATTTGACAAGACACAAACAGCTTTTGTATCTTGCCAAACACAAAATTTAAGTTCATCCTTCTGTGCAACTTTGTATTCATGTTTCTTCAGTTTCAGCTGTTTTGGCAGCAACTCTTTTGGCAACCCCTTCCTGTCGTTACCGACCATTCCACAGGCCATCACCCCTCTAGTATGTAAGTCTCTCTATAAATCTGTGCTTGTGTAAAAGTTGTCAAAATAGACTGTCAGATTTTTTCCGAACATGTGTGAGCAGAGATCCATTACCACTCTGTAAACCAGCCCCTTTTCTTGCCCATCTTCTCTGCCAGTGTATACCTGGAATCTGTGCATGTATCCAGTTGAGCTGTTGGCCATATTCCATAGTTTCACCCCCACCCCCACCCCCCATTTTGTTGGCTTTGCTGGGAGATACTGTCTAAAAGAGTCTTCCTTTGAATTTTATCATGCTTTCATCAATAGTTGCATTTGTTTTGGGTATGAAATTTGATGAAAATCTCTGGTCTAAATAATCCAGGTACCATCTAATTTTCTTTAATTTGTCTGGTCTTTCCTCTGGCTGACTCTCTGCAGCTTGTTCTTCGTTGTCATGGAGATGCAAGTATCGCCAAATCAGATCAAATCTGTCATGAGACACGATTTTATTGAAGGATGTGACAAATATATACTTATTTTGTCGCCAATAATTATGTCTTGATGGAAGGCGAATTATTCCCATGGCAAAGCCTTCAAAGTCTGCTTCATTCTCCGAATCACTGTTGAAAAGCGCATGAAGCCTTGCATCATCTCTTTCATCAATTTGATTCAATTCTAACCCATCATTTAAGTCAATATTATCATCAGAATCATCCAAATCGTCAACTTCAATGTTGCTATCCTCACTATCAACATCCATGTTTACATCTGAGTTGTCGTCCATCATTTTATCGATCAATTTTCAAGCCAACAATTTCTTTTCCAACCACGTTTTTTTTAAATTTCACTGCGCATGCATGCTTTAACCATTTCCTGTGTTGGTGAAGAAGTACACAAATATTTGTGATGTATAACACGTGTTTCTAGAGATGCTACACACATACATAGTACAGTACGACCATAGTCATATTCAGGATAAAATGGGATACTTAGTAACGACCACAGGTGTATTCAGGATAGAATGAGGTATTACGCCCGTAGTCGTATTCAGGACAAAATGGGTTAATTAGAACCACTATCACCTCTGTCATGATGCTGTTAAGTCTCAGATTTCATTGAGCAGTAGTCTTTCATTGAAACAGGGGCTAACTTTCTCTCCTCAAACTGCCACACGAAAAAATCAGCCAGCTGTGAGATTGAGGTACTAAAATGGGCAATGACTTTGACATCTGTACATACCACAATTTCCAGTTGAGGCTTTTCCAGAAGAATTCCCTCAGTGAGCCTACCTTTGTCAATGGTGGTTATTAGGAAGCTTGGGGAAAGGCAAGTCTTGTATTTTAGCCTTTGTTGTCTCTTGAAATTTGATTAAGGTCAAATCTGTTGCTTGGCAGCAATCAGCCTCTTATCTCTATCTACGACAATCTCTCCGTTACGTCTGAGATTAATTCAACATGAATGCATGTGCAGGAGGTATGACCAGTTGGAATGCTTGTTCCTGTGCTGCCCGCCTCATGACTTTCTCTATACTATCAACAAACAGTAATAGAGACCCAAGAGGTGTTGAATGGAGCACCAAATCTCATCTCACCAAATCTTAGTTTGCCATGGAATGGTGAGCAACCCTGTTAATGACCTTGGTAATCCTAGCCATAGATTCCCATGCATGATTGGGGTCTACTTTTACAACAAGCTGGAAAATGGCTAGCAATGCTAGATCCAACACTGAAGATATTACCACAATGTTATGCATGAGCTTTCAGGTGGACATTCATAGAACATTGGGATAGTCATATTCACAGCTGGAAATTTCTTATTTAATGTTGGAAACTCAGTGATACAATGTGTGCGAATGCATTCAATACCAGCATGACAAAAATCTCACTGGTAGTTGAGTTGCTGAGAATAATACTTTCGATCACACATAGATCACTGATTTTATTTTATTTGACATATGCTGTGACATTTCCTTTATCTTCGCTGACTGCAGCAGTAGGAGGAAGGAGGAAGCCTTGTTTTAAATTTCTACAGATGCTTTGTCCTTATAGGACTGGCACATTGTAGTTTGTGGTGGTGGGCAACAACATGATATATTTCCTCAATACACACAGCTTTAAAACTGAGTTCAGTCCATTCCAAAAGTGGGATCTGAATGCATCAAGGTTATACCCGCACTCACGGTGTGGGTTATCCTCATCAGGGCCTATGTCACTGTCCATGCAAAACATCACCAGAGGCATGGATGAGCCATTGCCATCATTCCTAATTGTGTATCGTTCCAATGCATAAGCCATGAACAAATAACTCAATGGGTTGAGTTTGCCAATTAAGTTTTCCCAGTATGGACAGCCAAAGAGTATAATGGACAGCCTGCTGCGTGGTCGGTTCAATTACTTGCTGGGCAGAATGCATGACTGAGTGGTCAGTTCTGAACCACCCATGCACATGATGCAGCAAAACAGACGGATCAGTCAGTCTGATCCCACATATCATGACAGTATTGACCAGTATATGGAACACTGGCTCACCAAGTGATGAATGTCCAGTCAATGGACAATAGATATGGCCAGCAAGACTGATGGAGCATCATTGTATGGCATGAAAGATATTAAAATGGATCATCAAGATCAAAGAAGACCCCACATGCCTGGTCCTAAATACTGAACAAAAGTCAAAACTAGTGATCACCACCTATAGTAAATATATTACTACACTTTAATATACAGACTTTCTGGAAGGAGATATACAGCTTCCTAAGATTTCGGGAGACCTTGCCAGGCTATGCTGACAATACTTAAAGGCTGAAACTGGTGCCACCTAGCAGTGGTAAAGGGATGGTATTGTGTAAGTGTTTTTTCACTTGTTCTCTATGGTACACTGAGACAGAAAAAATGAATTTTGTCTTTTCAGGAGGTCTGGATTTAGAGTTTATTTTCTTAATGTTAATGTGATCAGGAAATTTATTCAAAGGCAAAGCATGTCTAAAAAAGTATCCCAAATTCATGCCTATTACATGTGCAAATTTAGTCCAACTTAGGTCAACTGTAAGTATAAGGGTTTCTCAAAACAGCTTACAGGTAAAAGCCATTCAAAACCAACAGGTTTAAAAGTAAATTGATGACTTTCCATACTATTACCTCTCCATGTACTTTAAAAGTGTGTGAATCCTTGAGTTCTATGGCCACGATGCCCTCTATCCTCCTAGCCTGCTGTATATTAGCACCATGTGTTCCTATTGCCAGACCCATCAGCCCTTCTTGTACAGTGAACTCTTCTAAATAAGCAGATCTAATTTTTGTACTCTGAAAGGGAGATATAATTTCAATTATTAATTCCACCATATAATAGTACTGTATGAGAGTGCAGACCATTAAAGTGCTGAATCTGTGCACAGTGAGAAAAAAAAGTAATTTTATGTAAAGTTTACCAAGTTAGTCAACCAACAGACAAGTTACAAAAGCACAATGGTGAAGGGGATCCACATTAATCTATCATCAGTTAGTGAACAGTATGATAAATTCTCACTGCCTAACAACAGTGATCTATTTAATGCCCATGTGCATTTCCCCAAGATTCCCGGAACAATACACAGCAACAGTCACTAAACCATTCCAGTGTGCAGTGTAACCAAACACCACCACAATGTTCTGCTTTCGGCTTGGGCACTATATCCCACCAGACGATACTATACTAGATCAGTACAATTAGAAGATGGCAGTTATAGAATATTTGGCCTTATTAATTAATTAATCTCTATTTGCTTTTACCAGTTTATCCGATAAAATTAAATGTAAAAACCTTTAGTTCAATAAACAATCTAAACTGTACATGTTAAACTTACCTCTAATTTTTTAAGAGACTTTTCTGTTCTTTGTTTAAGTAAAGCTTTCTGGCGTAAATTTCTTACATACATATCACTCATAATGGAAGCTCTTTGTATCACAGATTCTTTTCGAGACTGAAAGTACAGATGAACCAAATGAAATTTTTATCTACCTGAGCTGACTACATCAGGCAAATGCAAAATTCAATATTTAATGTTTCATTTACTAGGAAAAAAGTGCAAAATACAGAATAATCTCAGGTTTTCTATCATATCAAATTTTGGTTTGGTTTCATTTCGTTTGGTGCTTTATTGCACAGAAACACAAATAGGTTATTGGAGTAAAGTGCCTTGCCCAAGGACACACCACTGTAGCTGACCCATGCTGATCTGGGCTGTATCATATAAAAAGTAAGACATTTATAATTTTCTTTCTAAAGATTATTTAAACAAGTAATTTGCTATCAGCTATCAACACGGCCTGGTGAGCTATAAATATGAGCTGTAAACGTGGCCTGATAAGCTTTAAACATAAGTGATGAGCTAAAATAATTGGTTATTTTTTAAAATATTTTGTTTTATAAAATGTCAATCCTAATCAAAAGTAATGTTTCTGTGACAAAAATAATCAGTCATCAAGTAGATCAAATCTAAGGCATAATACTTATTTCTAAAATAAACTTTTTAAAGTTTGGAATCTGCAGAAAGACAGACATATATGATAGATAATGGTAAGAAATGCCCCCTGTACAATGAATTCTTTATCACTCTTCCAAGTAGTGGAAATAAAAGTATTTTTTTTTATGTCGTTCTGTAACAGTAATGTATAAACATTTCTTCTAAATTTGAAAAGTTTTAACACTGAATTAAAATGGGATCAAGTCAAGTACTGAAAATCAAAATACATTTTTAACATCAGTGGGTTGTCATGAATTTAGTATAAAAACCCACATCTGTGACACAGCAACTTTCATACACTGAAGAACAAGTATATATATATATATATATATATATATTATATTTATATATTATCAAGCATCATAATTTTTGAGATGAAATACATTTTTTACAATTTTATTTTTCTTGCTATACTTGAAAATGTCATGAAGATCCACACTGATATATCCTCATACATACCAATACAACCAATGTAGATTCTTCAGGACAGAACACAACACAAGATGCACCACAGTGTTTCTTAAAATCTGAATGGACACTTTCATCTTGACAACTGAAATAAAGTTTCAACAAGAGGAAAAAATTCAAAATATTACAAAACAAATTAACCTGTGTTAATGGGGATCTTGGTGCAGTAATCATATACCCGTGATTAAGAACAAGTTGTCATGATCTAGGAAAAATAAAATCTTACATCAAAAAACCATGTTACTACAGCGTGTTTCTAAGCTTTCTTCAATTACTGAATAAACTCATGGTGCCCTATCTGACCCCAACCATGCCATAGCTAAAAATTTTAAAATAATAGTGTTCTTCTACAAACCATCTCCCCTTTTATATCAAAAGTTTGATTTATCTTTATTAATAGATGGAAGAATTATACTTAAACACATATGTGCACATGCATGCATACACCAAAACACATCTGTGGTGGCAGTGAAAGTAACAGATAAAGTTTACATCCATGATTCAACATGGCAAGTCTTCATGCTTTTATCACATGTACCAGTACTACCCCACCTCCCAACCCATGATCTGTGAAATGTAATTCAAAATCCATTAAGAACATTATGTCTCCTCATGCAAATGACTGCCTACATAAAGTCTGGTCACAAAAATATTCAAATATGTCACTGAAATTGCAATCTTTGTCTATCTGTCTTTAACTTCCCTCCTAAGATTCCACAAGTAACTCAGCGGTTAGTGCTGGACTTGTGACCAGAAGAGTACATGTATGATTCCCACCATCAGTGGTGTGTCCTTTGGCAAGGTATTTAACTTTACTTGCCCCCAAATGATACAACTTTGAAAGTATTGCTTTGCTGTAAAACATAAAATCAAACCTGGGGAGGAAGTAAAATAAATATACTGCTTATCCCTTTACCTCATAGAGTGTATGGCTTTTTAGTCCTTCGATATACATGTAGCAAAGTTACCCAGTGCAGTGCGCTATAAATAGAACACCTGTTACCTATTCGACTCCATACACATAGGCCTGTTAAGCAGTGAAGTGTTTGTATGTTTAACAGCAATTTTAACCATTTTACATTTTTGGTACACAATCATATATTATGTATGGAAAGATTTAAGAGTAAAATCCGATCGTTATGGCTGTATAATTATTTTACATAGAAGAATATTGGATGTGCTTTAAAATCTTGAGAGAACTCATTCACTGTCAAGTCAGTAAAGCCGCGTGACAAACCATAGCTGCCATTTCTCATATTCGAAATTTACAAGTTCTTTGCGTCTACATCACTAAATCAGCTGAATTTGATAATTTACAAAAACTAATTGCTGCCTACATCAGTATCAGAGCCTTTACCTAAGTTACTGAACCTTTCATAGTTGTGATTCTAACTGTGAAAATTTGAGTAAGTACTGAACGAAATCTGCGACCTCCATTTTGGAGAGTGGAGATTACAACCCAGTTACTTTAAATAGCAGATTTCGACCAGAGCATAAACAGTGACCACATGATATAACATAATGGTCATTCACACCAATGAATGTAGTTTCTAACAGAGGGTTTTCCCCGAAGGTGGCGCTACGAAAACCCGCTCAAAATGGCTGATGTTTGCAGCAGGTGGCAAAAGGTGCTTCCATGAGAATGGTGTAGAGGCGTCAAAGAGGCACTTCCATGCGAATCAGGTAGAGGCGTCCAAAGGCACTTCATGCGAATGGAGTAGAGGTGTCCAAAGGCACGTGCATAAGGTAAAGGGTTATACACGGTTACCAAATGGGCAATCTATGACTGTATACCAAAAGTCAATGAATTTCCAACTGGCAATTTAGAACAAGCTCGAGCTACACACAGATGGATTGTATCACAATATCCACCTAAACCCAGCCTTTTAACCCTTTATGCCATGTAAGCGCCTTTGGATGCCTCTACTCCATTCTCATGAAAATGCCTTTGGACACCTCTATCCAATTTGCCTGGAAGCACGTTTGGATGCCTCTACACCATTCTCATGGAAACACCTTTAAACGCCTGCTGTAAACATCAGCCATTTTGAACTGGTTTTCATAGTGCCACCTTCGAGGAAAATCCCCTATTAGATACTACATTCATTGATGTGAATGACCATTACATCAAATCATGTGGTCGCTGTTTAAGCTCTAGTCATTACCTGCTATTTAAAGTAACTGGGTCGTATTTGCCACTCTCCAAATTGGAGGCTGTGGATTTTGTTCAGTACTTTCTTAAGTTTACATGACTAGAATCACTACTATGAAAGCTTCCGTAACTTAGATAAAGGCTCTGATATTGATGTCGGCAACAATGAGTTTTTATAATTATCAAATTCAGATGATTTAGTGATGTACACATAGACAAAGAACTGGTAAATTTTGAGTATGAGAAATGGCAGCTATTTTGTTCACACAGCTTCACAGGCTTGATGATGAATGAGTTCTCCCAAGATTTTAAAGCACATAAAATATTCTTCCATGAAAAATAATTATACAGCTATAACGCTCAGATTTACTCCTAAATCTTTCTATACTTAATAGATGTATACCAAAAACATAAAATGGTTAAAATTAATGTTCAACATGGCATATACTACACTGCTTAACAGTTAACAGGCAGGCCTATGGGTATGGGGTCAAATAGGTAACAGGTGTTCTATTTATAGCACACTGCTCTGTGTAACTTTGGTACATGTATATCAAATGCCTACAAAGCCATACACTCAACGAGGTAAAGGGTTAAAGTATTGGGCAAATGTACTGGTAAATGAGCAACAACCTAAAAAATTCTTTCAATATGATTGAGCATTTTAAGAAAAAATGAATGAATGAATATTAATAAATAAATAGGTGAAAAGTCAGAATGTCATAAAAACCTTCAGAAGCTGATATCATTTGAAAACTGCAATAAAAGAAACCAAGGAAAGGAATTATTTATATGTGTATACTTACAATTCTGTTAAATTGGATGGAATAGCTAGTACAAACTTTAAAAAGGTATCTTTCGTTATTGGTGGACTGAAAAAGAAATGAGAACATGTCTACTAAAACCTGGTGAATCATTCAGTGTTTCAAGTAGCCTGACACAACAATATGATCACGATGTCTAACTTTGTATACGTATCAGAAATTTAAAAAATTTTTCTCTAAAATGCTCATGCAACTCAGCCACATCATCTGGCAATTGAGGACTGCCACCCCACCCCACCCTCCTTTGTTAGGCTCCATATAAGCAGATGAGGCGCTGCACCACTGTGCAAAATTTAAGCTGCTCTGGGACCAAGGACTGGCATCCATTGCAACATTAAGGAGAAGGAAAATCACTTCCTAGGAATGGCTTTTCCCACATGCTGAAGGGATTGAAAGGGTCAACAGGAAGGTGGGGATGCAGATCCAATCCCCTTACCGAGTCAGATAAGTATATGCCAACTCCTTATCCTCAATAGGATTGCTTGGTAGCACTGAGATGGGGTTGAGGGCAATTTGACTTGATCCCTGTCCCCAGACCGGTGGTGGGACTCCATTGACTGGTGACTGGTACTCAAAGAAAGGGGACTGGCAAAAGTCTAGTCAGGCAAATCTAATCTCACTGAGCAGCCCTCCTCAGAAATTATAGAGTGTTTCTGTTGCTCTCCATTTTCAGGGAGGCGTGATCTGCTCTTCACCTACACTGGTCTAAGGGCCTTAAAGGTGCTGCTCCTCCCTAATTTCTTTTAGATGTATGGACTATGTAGTCTGAAATAAAGAATTCTTATCTTATCTTATTTGAAGTGTGAAACTCACTCTCAAATTGAGTTTTACTAACTTGAGAGGAATCCTGGATCTAACCCGATACAGAACTGTCTGTGCCAGCATGACTGTGAGGGATCCTTGGGCCTTATATTTTTTTTTCTTTCAAGGAGAAAGATCCCATATCTCCTGGGATCAAAGAGTCAATTAATGATCCCATACCTCCTTGGATCAAGGATCAATGAATGATTCTTGTAATATTGCTACTAAACAACCCAACTTCTTCCAGTTTTACTGAGTGGGATGAAGATAAAGTCACTCTCTTTTTAGCCAAATCAAGGAAGCATGTTCTGCAGGTACTTGCTGTGAAACTGTGCATGACTGTTCCTCCTATCAAATCATCACACATTCTTCTCCATCTCAGCATCCTGTATGGTAATGGTAATAAATCTCTGCAAAAATTTAGAATTTTTTATGTTGCTCAAGTCTTTCTTGTTACTGGAAGCAGCACTGGCTCAGTGGTCAGACAGCTAGACTCCAAACAGCAAGGTTTCAAATCCATTACCATTATATCAGCTACACATTCAGGACAAAAATGGCAAAAGTAAGGTTTTCAAGACAGCTGCCATAGTGCCCATATTAGATGTCAGATTTTATTTAGGCCCAACTAGATACCATAAGAAGTCTTTTGGCAAAAAAATCCCATATCTATATGACTTTCTACTGTTGAAGAGTAGCAACATCACAATTTTCAAGTTAACTGCCATGGTGACCATACTACATGTCAGATTCATACCATTTTCATTCAGGACCAAGTAAACATTGTAAGAAGTCTTCTCGTGAAAACCCAATATCAATATGACTTTCCACTTAGGAGAAGTAGCAATATGATTTTGAACAGCAACCATGATGGCTATATCAGGATAATAGGTGGGCATCATTTTCATTTAGAAACAACCAGACATCACAATAAGTCTTTCTGTGAAAACCCACTGCCATCCATCTAGTAGAAGTAGCAATATTAAGGTTTTAAAGATGACCAACTTGGTGGACATATCAGAAGTAAGATCAGCACCATTTTCAATTCAGACCAATTTGACATCCTACAAAGTCTTCCAGTGAAAACTCTATGTCAATATGACTTTCTGTTCAAGACAATTAGCAATAAAACAATTTTCAAGATGGCTACCATGGTGGCCATACTGAATGTCAGATCAGCACTGTTTTCATTTAGGACCAACTAGACACTGTACATCCTTTAGAGGCAACCTCATGCTGACATGACTTTCCATTCATGAGTTGTAGTATAAATGAAACATTCAAGCTAACCATTGTCAGTAATACTGGATGTCTGAGCAACACCATCTTCTTTTAAAACTAGCCTGACATCACAAGTCTTCTTGTGAAAACCCCATACAGCTTTCCATTTATATGACCATCCATTCTGGAGGAGTAGAAATAAGATTTTCAAGATGGTTTGCTGAGGTGGCCATAGTGGTTGTCTGATAAGCACCATTTTCACACAGGACCAAGTAGACATAATAAGAAGTCTTTTAGTGAAAACCTCATGCTGATATGACCGTCGTTTCAGGAGAAGGAGCAATAAGATAGCTACCAAGGTGACAATAATGGACTTCTTGTCTGCACCATTTTCATTAGGATGAATTAGACACCATAAAATATGACAATCCATGCAGGAGGAGTAGCAAATTTTAAAAATTTCATGATGGTCACTGTGGTGGCTATATGGATGTCCGAGCTGCACCATTTTCAGTTATGACTAACTAAACCATTGTGTAAAGTTACATGTCAATCCTCTAACAAGGTTAGGTGAGAATAATGGATGGATGGATGATGGAAAACAGGCCAACCCATAAGCTGGACTATGATAAGTTTAGCTAACAAGAGCCCTTTGAATGGACTGATGCTCTACTAGGCAAAAAGAATTTCCAAGAATTCAAGAAAAAACCATTTCTTTCTTTTAACAAATGAGTGTTGAAATCATCTCTGATATTATTCACAGATAACAAGGTTTTTAAATTAGCTGCTGTGGTAGACATATCGGATGTCAGATTGGCACCATTTTTTATCCAGGACCAAGTAGATGCCATTAGCAGTCTTTTGTTGAAAATACCATGTCAATATCACCCTCAATTGAAGGGAAGTAGCAATAAGAAGATTTTCAAGACATCTTTCAAAACAGCCATATTGGATATACAACTGACAACATTTCATTTAGGACCAAGTAGGTATGATAAAAACCTCATGTTGATATAACCAACCATTTGGAAGGAGTGGAGATAATATTTTTAAGATGGTGTCCATTTTGAGTGTCAATGTCATTTTTCATTCAAAACCAACTAGACACAATAAGAACTCTTCTGATGAAAACCAAAATGACTTTAAGAGTACCAATAGCAAGATTTACACAATGGCCACCATCGTGGCTATATTGGATGTCATATCAGCACCATTTCAATATATGAAGTATTCTGAAGAAAATCCCCTGTTGACAATAATAATAATAATAATAATAATATTAATGACTTTATTTAAAGAGGATAACACAATTAGCTAAGAACTAATCTACCTTGAGGCCCTCATACAAAGGAATTTATTTATTTTAGCTGCAGCTCTGAAGCCACTGGATATATTGGGTTTGGAAGATGGAAATAGAGTGGGCATTTCTAACCTCAACTGGAATACTGTTCCAGAGCAAAGTTCCAGAGTATTGGAAACTTACTTTAAATAATTCCTTATTTGGTTTGGGAATTTTATACTGTTTGGTAGACATGAATCGCAGGTGGGGAGTATTGCCAGGTAGTCTATACTGGAATAGTGATTGTAAATATTCAGGAGCACTATTATTGGATATCCTCTACATTAATTTGGCTTTTCTCAAATGGATTCAGTCTTTAATAGGTAATATTTTTAACTTACCAGCTAAATTTTTCCTTGCTTGCTTTCTGGATTGATATTATCCCAAATGCTCTTTTTTGAAGACGTGCCAGCTTTGCTATTTTTATCATCTGAATTACCCCATACTGTATTACAGTAGTCTAAATAGGGTTGTATGTAACTGTTACAAAACAGTTTTCTGTGCCTTTCATGGAGAAAATGTCTTATCCTACTGAGAAGCCATAAACTTGAATTGACTTTTTTTACTGATATGTTTGATATGTTCAGTCCATGATAGGTTATTACCTACCAAAACACGAAGCTGTCTGTCATGACAGACCATTTGCAAATTTTTATCTTTCCATGTCATAGTTCATCACTATCAAGTTTTGTCCTGTTTTGCCGAGTTGAGATAAGTAATATTTTAGTTTTACCAGTATTTACCACTATGACACTGCATGTGCACCAGTTGTCCAGTTTGTTTAGGGCATTCTGTAAAGAAATTTTGAGTTCATGCTTTGTGTTTTGGATGTCTGACAATGTTGTGTCATCTGCATAGATATCTGTAGATGATACTGAACCCCTTAGTAAAAGTGGTAGGTCATTAATAAATAAAATAAATAGTAATGGACCTAGAATTGAGCCTTGTGGTACTCCATATCTAATTGTTCCAGGTTCAGACAGAACATTATTTATATAAACATGCTGTGTTCTCTCACTAAGTATGAAGTAAACCATCTAACTGTGCTTTCATCATATTGGTATATTGTCAGTTTCTTCAAAAGGATTTCATGATCCACCATGTCAAAAGCTTTCCTGAAATCTACAAATACAGATCCTATTATTCTACCTTGGTCAAGTGCTTGAAGCCATTTGTCAGTTAGGGAGTTCAAGGCAGTCTCACATGAATGTTTCTGTCTAAAGCCTGATTGATTAGGGTGTAATAGCAAGTGTTTGGTTAAATATGACATGAATGAGTCATGGACAAGTTTTTCAATGAATTTTGACAAGTTTGGTAGTACTGAGATTGGCCGGTAGTTATCAGCATCATCCTTAGAACCAGATTTGTGAATAGGAGTTACTTTTGCAGTTTCCATATTTTGGGAACAGATGAGGTAGCAATACTTAAATTGATTATGAATGTTATGCTATCTAAAATAGCAGAAGCAGAAGATTTAATGAGTCATGGACCAATTTGATCAAGTCCTGTAGCTTTCTTGGTATCGAGTTCACTGAGACATTTTTTAACAAAGTTTTTTGATACTGGTGGGATAGAGAAACATACCTCCTTAAAGATTTTACTGCTGCAGAACTTTTTCAGTTCATTCAAGTTGTTTTCTATCACTGGTTCTTTTAACTTTCTGGTAATGTTGGTGAAAAAATCAATGAAAACATTTGCAGTGTCAGAGACATCAGTGACTATAGTGTCATTTACCAGATGTGAATGAATTTTATTTGTCTGATCTCCGTGTGTTCCTCCAGTGAGTTCCTTGAGAACTTTCCAAATGGAGTTTGTGTTGCTCTTTTTGTTTTCAAGCAATGATTGATAATAAGTTTTTTTTAGCTTTTCTAATCATACTTGTTATTTTATTTCTCCACAGTTTATATTGTGCATGGTTTCCCATAGCCTTGAATTGGTCTTGTGTTTTCATAATGTCTAGGATTTCAGTAGTAAGCCAATTAGGTTGGATTTCATTCTCTACTTGATGTACTTTCAGTGGTCCATGGTTAGAGACTACATCCATAAATATGTCAGTCCACACCCTCTGCACTTCATCTGTGTCATCCAAATTTTGAATCATATTCCATGGAACTTTATATAGGTCATTGAGAAATTGTTCTTCACTAAAATTTTTGAACGATCTGTAAATGATAGTTTTGTGTCTATTTTTCTTATTACTCTTGCATTTAAACTTTCTTGTCAAAAAAGTAGGATAGTGGTCACTAAGACCAACATTCAGTACATTAACACAAGCCACATTGTCTGGTAGATTGGTATAAATGTGATCAATAAGAGTGCTTGATTTTTCTGTTACCCATATGGGCTCATTTACCAGCTGGACTAGGCCTAATGATTTAATAAATTCCATCCAGTTGTTCCTTACTTGATTATTGAGAAGGTCCTTATTTATATTGCTGAGTATATATGTTTCTTTCTCCTGTGCAAGAACATTTTCCATTTGTTTCAAAAAGTTGTCATTCCAAATTGCTCTGGAGGAAGATGGTCTATAAATAAAACCAATTAGGAATGATTGTGCATCATTTTGAGAAATTTCCACCCAGATACTCTCAATTTCATGTGACTCCAAGTCAAGTCACCTTTCTGCATTTACATCTTCGCTAATGTATACAACAAGACCTCCCCCTGTTGTCTCTCTGTCCCTTCATAATGGCTTATTGTAGCATTGACAGTGAAATAGATTATCATTGTGGTTAGCATTTAATTTGGTCTCAATGAGTCCTAAAACATGTATATTATTTTCCTTGGAAGACAACATTAACTTAATCTGGTCTGTTTTTCCCCAATACCTTGTACATTTAAGTGACCTATGTTAAAACCTTTTGTATTTAGTTTCATATCAAATATATGTATGTCATCATGCAATGAGGTACTCACTGAGATTGTCTCCATACTACTTTTATCATTCTGACATGATCCTATTTCCATATTTAAATGTTCATATCTATCAACATCTTCAAAGTCACATACAGACCCTGAAAATCCTTTAACTTTAGCATTTACAACAGTGTCCATTGAGTAGTTAGAGTCACGATACGACTTTTCATTTCTTCAGAGTAACAATAACAGGAATTTCAATGTGGATGCCAAAGTGACCATGTTGGATATCAGATGCAAACCATTTCCATTTATAACCAACTAAATATCATAAGAAGTTTTCTGTTGAAAACACAATGTCAATATGACCAGACATGTAAGAGAAGTAGCAGTAATAAGATTTTCCAGATGGCCATTGTAGTGGCCATAATGGAGATCAGATCAGCACTACTTTCATTTACAAGAAATTAGACATCATAAGAAGTCATTCAGTGAAAACACCATGCAGTGAACATGTGGAGTGGTGTTAACAATATGTTCAATATGGCCACTGTGGTGGCCATATTGGATTTCTGAGGAGCACTATTTTTTCATTTAGGTCCAAACAAAGATCATAAGAAGTCCTTAAATGTTGATGACTATCCATTCAGAAGGAATGGCAATAACAAGATTCTCAACATGACTGCTGTGGTGGCCTTAATGGCTGTCTGAGTGGCACCATTTTCATTTAGAACCAACTAGACCAGGGAATGAACGTGTATGTTAATGTTTCATGGCAATCCTCCAAGTTGTTTAGGAACAGCAATAAAAAAAACTTGTGTGGACAGATGGACGATGGACTAAAATTGATCCCAAAAGCTCTATGACCGTAGAGCTAAAAATGACCTTGAATATTTTTACAGGAGTAAATCATTCAAAATTTGGTATTCTGAATGATTTTGAAAAATTTTGATAGAGAGAAGGGCTCATTATTCTGTCCCTAAGGACCTTAAAAAATTCCACATTTTGCAATTACTTTGCATTTTGTATTCTAATCCTGTCCAATGGTACTATGTCTGTGTACTGCTTTTCCCTTCCTACATACTCTACCACTGCAAACTCTCCTCGAAACATCTTGATTCTGGCCTGCCACCAGCCACTCTGCTCCTCTTCTGAATGTCTGGAATATACCTGAAAAGCAAAGAAATATGATAGTGAACTACTGTCAAAAGCTCACTAAATAACAAACTACCTGTCAAATCAAATCTTTGTAATTGATTAAGGCTGCAACATTACCAAAATCTGTAAACATGTACACATGACAGTAACAATAACCAATAGATGACACTGAATCAAAACCAAAAGAGACTCAACCTTTTCCCCAATTTACACAGTAAACATACAGCTAATAAAATGGCTATTTGTATGTGAACCACAAAATGTGCATGTTCTACCTCTGCATATTTTGTTAATTTTAATGTATGCCTTTTACCTCTTATTGTGACAGATTTATTTTTTAAGACATCTGTTGAAAATATCTAACAATTTGTGTAAAATATTCTTACAATCATCATGAGATATATGCATATCTGTACATAATGAAAATGCTGATACTGATACATGTACATGATGAAAATACTGATACTGCAATAATGCAACAGGAAGCATGTTTATAGGATGTTTTTCTGTGACAATGGCTATAAGAAACTAAAGTGTTTCTTTTAAATAAAATGTCAGTAATCAAAGATTCTGTCAACAAACAGTGGTACTTAGTTTAAAGAATTTTGTCAACAACATCAGTAAATCAATCTAATGTTGAGTAATGAGTAGTCCAACGAAAAGACCCATTTTGCAATGTGTCAGAAGAATTGCTGTCCCACATATTGATTGCTAAAAATCAAAATGAGACAGTGAGTGTTACAATGTGGGGACCTGTACTGGAAATAGTTCCAAGCATTTTATCAGTTATGTTCACATTTATTACCATATATATATATATATATATATATATATATATATATATATATATATATATATATATAATCAGCATATGTAGCTTTAAAGATATTCTCGCCTTGTCAGCATCATAAACTTATCATCAAATACCAAACAATACTTACCTGATACAAGCTACTTTAATCTTTAGCAGTCATAAATAATTATTATTCAATTGCTTTTTTATCCTTTAAACTGAGGATTCATTTGAGATATCAATCACACTCACAGGCACAGGCACTCATTTCTGCCAGTGCAAAAGAAAAATTATTGACAATATCCACTTGTCATCTACCAGGTAATACAAGGTGATGTGGTTCAAAATCTGTCTCCCCCACCTCCATCCCTCATCATTTCCATGTTAATTGTTTTATCTCATGAGAATGTTAAGCCACTGATAACATATATCAACATCAAGGATGCATTCCAGTTTTGTTCCCTACATATGATTGATGTACTTTACTAAGTACTGAACTCTTTAATAATCATTTTCTATCCAAAGTTTCTCTGTAGCTTCTTATGTTATCTACTTGGATCAGATGTAAAGACTACACTTCCTATGAGTCATGCAGTGAGATATGTTATATTAAATTCAGAAAAGTAGTTGTTATTTGTTCCAGTTCAAAATAAATGATAAGAAACTGAATGGAGCTTATTCGCTGCATGATACACAGGAAGTACTGGCATCCAAACTTGATCCAAGTATATACCAAGCAACAGACAAACTTTGCGCAAAAGTGGTTACTAAAGGATATGTAATGTACTTAAATCATGCATTGGGGAACACAAGTTTGGAATGACTCCTTTTACGCTGTAATCAGTGACTAGAGATGCCAATGGAATGAATAAACTTAGCACAGAAATGGGAGAGGAGCAGATTTTAAATGGCACAAGTTTGTCACCTTCAATTTGTTCATTTGGAGACAGGGAATAAATGTTATCATTAGTTTTCCATCTTCGCTAACTGAAACTTTTGTTTTACATCTGCAGGAAGTACAATGTGATGAATATAGTTGCTAGTCATCTCTGCTCCCACTCCGGGACTTGTTCTAGAAAAGAGATTCCTTGCACAAGGAAACTGCACTATTTCTTCAGTTTTTAAGATAAATTTAAACAAAGGCATGAAATTGGTAATAAGCTGTTTTTAAAACATTCATGAAATGCAAAATGAACAGCATGGTGGCACAGACAAGTCTGTCATCTGATCAAGGTTGAATTAAAATCACTAACAAGTGACAAGTACTCTGTTAGGCAGTATTTTTGTTATTTTGTCTGGCATATGAACAGATCTCTGTCTGTTATCTCCATACTGGAAATGCAACCAATATGTTCAAATATAAAAAAAGGAGACCACTCTACCACTGACAGGCCTTCTAAAGGCGAAAAGACCATAAAGTTGATATGCATATCAATAATGTATTGTATCATAGGTCGTATGTTGTGAATTGTATCGATATGTGGCAGAGTTGTATCATTTCATCCCTACTGATAGATATGGCTTCCATAAAAAGGTCCAAAGCTTGAGAGCAACAAGGTCTGATGTACTGTGTATTTGGATGCAGCAAAAGACAATATGACAGTGATAATTTATTGACTGATTGTCATTCCTTTAGAATCCCAAAACAAACTGCTCAGCAATAAAAAGCTGAAGGAATGTTGGCATAGTCTGATTAAGTGACACAATGGTCATGATGATTTTAACATGAAACCAACTAGTTATTTGGCATGAACTTTTCAATGAATTTGACATCAGCGTTTCATTAGTTTTAAAGAAATGGACCCTCAAAATGGGCATACAGCCTACCATATTCATTTGAACTATACAAAAGGAGAGTTGGAAATCACCTAAACCCAATGAACCTTTGCTGACACTGACAGAGAATACTGAGTCTACTTAGGAAATCACATATACTTTTGCATGTAGGTAAATGTTACAACTCTATGGTCTTAAACTAAGTAACAGAAAGAAGCAAAACGAACAAGTTTAGTAATATCAACAAATAATTTATTAAGTTACAAAAAAAATTAAAATTAAAAAGGAACTTACAGCATTGTGAAATAATTCCAAATAATCATAAAAGTATATCACAAGTACAAAGTACAGAGTGTTCCAAAATGAATTCCAATACTGAATGTGCTGATGTACTGACAGTCTTGATGTATCACAATGATATGATCCAGAATGTCTTTGAATGAATTCACAATAATTCCGAAGTAGTGTTTTTGTCCAAAATGTCAATGTGAACTTTGAAATTCCAATGAATAATATTTAAATAAATGATTCCTCTCAAATTATATCTGAACACAACAGTAATTGATTCCACTGACTGAACTTAAACCTGGAATGAATAACTCTGTTTACCTCATTCTTTCATACCAACTTCACTTGACCTAAGACACAATATAATGCCCAGGATGTGGGTCACAAGTTTGCTTCCAGAATATTCTAAGTTTGTAAATAAGGCTAGACCTTGAGTTCAGATATCAGTCAACAACTTACTTAAAACTTACAAACATGACAAAAATCAGGCACACACAAAACTCTATAATGAATCATAGACAAAGGTCAAGCATACAATATAAACTGAACATACATAACAGCTAATATAACTGCTGCAACCACCCTGTAAAACATTTCAGTTGATTATGTTTTAGACTGAAAAAAATACTGTTTATGCAGTGAAGTCAATCTAAGAGAGAATAACAAAAACATTTTAAAAAATTTTAAAGGCAGATGTCTAACTGATTTTTACATAGACACATCTATATGTAATTACTATTGCTAGCAAGAATAAATCCATCAAATGCAAGTATCTCTATGCATGTGACCAATGTAACAACTGACACAAAATCAATTGATCATCAATGTAGAAATGAAACAAAACTAAATTTTTCTTTCAAAATATAAAAATGATGAAGACTACTGCACATGGGCCTGTAATATGGGGAATAGGCTGCCGGTCTCACTTTCTGGAAATTTCTTAAAGTCACCCTATGGGAGGACGGATTCTTATTATATGGATGAGGTTAACTTCTGTCCTGAACAGGGTAAGCAGTAGCTATAGGTAATGTATTATTGATATTAAAAAGTACAATTTATTGCACTTGGAATTATGGGAGAGGCAGGAGTATGAAAATTATGAAATTACTGTGAGAAGAAACGATAACCGAATATTAATGATTGCTTGCTTCTGAAGAAAACCCGATTCTTAGACTTCCATTCCAACCCATCCCTAACAGCAGTTTTAGAATTTATTCATCTTAGACTTCCATTTCAACCCATCCCTAGCAGCACTTTTAGAATTTATTCGTCTTAGACTTCCATTCCAACCCATCCCTAGCAGCACTTTTAGAATTTATTCGTCTTAGACTTCCATTCCAACCCATCCCTAGCAGCACTTTTAGAATTTATTCGTCTTAGACTTCCATTCCAACCCATCCCTAGCAGCACTTTTAGAATTTATTCGTCTTAGACTTCCATTCCAACCCATCCCTAGCAGCACTTTTAGAATTTATTCGTCTTAGACTTCCATTCCAACCCATCCCTAGCAGCACTTTTAGAATTTATTCGTCTTAGACTTCCATTCCAACCCATCCCTAGCAGCACTTTTAGAATTTATTCGTCTTAGACTTCCATTCCAACCCATCCCTAGCAGCACTTTTAGAATTTATTCGTCTTAGACTTCCATTCCAACCCATCCCTAGCAGCACTTTTAGAATTTATTCATTGCTATTTTTTGTTACCATTAGAGAAACAAATATAATCTGTCACCTGCCCACCCAAACCAAATTAAATAAAGTGAAATACTCTTTTGATTCACCAGGGGCCATTATTTGGGTCTTTGGTTCACTGTTAGTTGACAGAAGAAACAAAATGGATCTAGGAAATGAACATTTTACTTGTATTCAGCAGAAATGTTTACCTCTATTTGTTCACCCTCCTTAAAATCCACCCTATCCCCAATCCTGGCTTCTGGGGGCAATCTCACATTGGTAAACTTTATTCTCTGGTCTGGTTGCCATCTGCAGCAGACATTAAAGGAGCATATCAAAATTGCACATGCATATAATGTTTGATAAATGTCAGAATTTTAAGGAAAGAAAATGCTGAAATAGTTTGTTGATGAACACCACTGTAGTGATGTCAATAACAATTTTAAGAAGCTATCCGTCAGATCTTATGCTGAAGAGGCACTACACAGAATGAAATATCAAAATGGCAAATGCATATTTAGTTTGACGAATGTCAAAACTTGAAGAAATTTTTATTTTTTAAATTCTTGATTAACAATACCAGTACAGTGCTGGTGTCAATAAAATTTAGAGAAATTATGGTCAGCAATTTTATGTCATAAATATGTCACTGCCCTCCACGTCTCTTCCAGATTGTAAGCTATTATCAGAATTGTACTTTCAACAAGACGTAGCATGTCTTCAACAAGACCCGGTGAGTTTGAATATTAATCATACAGTCAATAAACCACCAGTCTGAAGGACTGTTGAGCAACTACAATCCAACAGATGGTAGATTGGACATATTTTGTAACAAGAAAGCACAGTATTATGTCTCCTTAATAACAAGAAAACAACTCTCTCTTAACAATACTGATCACATCCAACGTTGCATGATAAATCTATACAAAATGTCTGATCATTTTTTATATCAGCCACTAAAACATCATGCATCAAAACATATGTTTTCCTAATTTCAGTTTTAGATTCACCATTCCAAGACATGCTGATACGAGTTGCTGTCACCAAATTCAAATCTACTGATTCAATTTGAACAAGGCATGAGTGCAAATCTTGTTGGTACTGTAATAAAATCTGAGTACATGTACAAACACAAACAGTAAGCAATAAATAGGAAATAGGTACCACAATGTATAACTCAAAAATTCTGATCAGATATTCAGAATTTTTGTCAATTAAATTAAAAATTGATAAAATTACAGTGCTTGGTGTTTAATTTTTTTATTCACTACAAATACGTTGGGATCAAACAGGTGATTTCTTTTCTTTTTTTTAAATCACTGTACATCCAGAATGTTCTCAACCATGAAAGTCGGTCAGCATATTTGCAATATATAAAGCTGCTGAAATAAACTATGTATTTTCCTCCATACAGGACCAGCTTTTAAGTTTCACCTCAGGAAAAGGAGAGTATTGTTCTTCTAACCATTATACATTTGTAACTGTACTGAATCAGAGAGAAGAAAATGAATACAGTAATTGTCTGTGAATTTAGCATGGGCAAAATTCTAATCGTCCTGAAGAACAACTACCAAGCCAAGATAATGCAACAAATTACTTTTTTTAAATCTTCCTATGAAGCAAAGGTGGAGGGACAGAGAAAACAATGGTAGAATGATATACATGGAGGTACAGAATCATCCGAGGTGTCTCAATCAAATAATTCATAATTCAGCACCCTCTATCTACTATCATTCTTTTGTGGCAAAGGTAAGAACTGAATAGCCATGGAATATAATGAATAATTCAGGTTTCCATAAAGGCTACTGAATTATTGAGTGATGTATGAACTTTGTGATTCAGCAGAACACATCCAAGGATCCTCAAGTCAACTGAAAACTGCATAACTTATGTTTGCACACTCAACAATAAATCTTAAGTTTAAAATTTAGTATTCCTATGCATTGCTTTTTATTTTCCTACTAAATGCTTTCCACTCACTTTAACCCCCTTATCCAACAAAGAACTCATTAGATTTGTAAGATTTCGAAGATCGACCTGTGGGAACATTCTGAGAACAGAAATTCTTTTATATGATGAAGAACTTTCACCCATGCACCTCGACATTATAAAAGGTCTTTTAATGAAAACCCCATATTGATATGACCATGAGGATTTGCAATAATAAGATTTTCAAATGGCCGTTGTGGTGGCCTTATTAGGCATTAGATCAGAACCATTTTCAGTTAGGACAAATGAAAAACCATAAGAAGTCTTTCAGTTGATAAGACTTTCCATTCAGGATGAGCAGCAATAACAAGATTTTCAAGATGGCTGCCATGACAGTCATCCTGAACATCAGATTGGCACCATTTTCATTTAGGACCAACTAGACACCATATGAAGACTTCCAGTGAATGTCTCAGGTCAATACGACTTTTCATTTAGGAGAAGCAGCAATAACAAGATTTTCAAGATGGCCACAGTGCTGGCCATTTTTCCTCACTCAGGACTTACTAGACTCTGGGCTGAATGTGTGAAATGTTTTATGGCAATCCTCCTTAGTTCACGAGGAGTATCGATAACAAACCTGTGCTAACAGACAGACAGTGGATGATGGATGACAGACGACAGACCATCCCATAAACTATTATGGTCTATCACCAGTTGAGCTAAAAATCTTATAAGCAGATTTGCATGCCAGAATCAACTGTTACAGTATTTTCAAGCACGAATATGAATACCTGTAGTGAATGTCCACATCACATTCATAGTTGTGTATTCATGGGAACAATTTCAATCTTCCTAAGTAATTTTTGAGTCTCTATGAAACAGTTGTAGGTAGAGATTTAAGTTAAACTTCAATAACACTTTATAAATGGTAGGTAAATATCAAATTCATCACTTCCTCCAAATTATCAATGATAACATAAGGCTCTTCTTTCTCTCCAAAATTGATTACAGTTTAGCAGAGTAGTGTAACAACCCAAACAATCATCAAAGTCAACTGTCTGAGAATTCCATTTGGTATTTAGAGCTCATAATAATGAAGTACATTATCTTAACACATACATTGTACCTAATACAAACTGAAAATGAATCAAATTAAACTGACATTCAAAGCAGCAATAATCAGGAAGCTCATCATGCAAACTCAAAATGGTCTGGGATAAAAGTGTTTAGAAACATTCTTCTCTTTCCCAAATTTTCTGAAGTTCATTTGTTCACTCTTCTTTGGAAATGTCTTTCTTCACCCCTCAAAAAAGTTGTATAAAGTTTGGGCTCTTAATCCATTCTGTCACATGGCAAGTCTGGGTGCAAAGCATGCATAGGTAAGACAGCCAATCAGAACTTCAGAATAGTCAACAATTACATTGCAAACAATGATTTTTTTCTTGCAAATTTTGCTCATAAGGAGACAACAATTAACTGCATGCATATTTTCAAATTTTGTGAGAATCATGCAATTGTGAATCCAATTTGCAACTATGCAAAATGTGATATCCAATGCAAATACATTTAGATAGGATCAAAATGTAATTTGATTATACATTTCACCAACTTTTCTAAAAAGAAATAAAATTTCTGTATCTGTGGAAAAAGAGAAACAATGTAGCCTCAGAATTCTACAGTACAAAACCAGAAATCAGGTGGCAAGGGGAAAAAAGGAATTCTTTTGAAAAAGCATTTAAAACTAAACTGAAACTTACTCATTTTCAAAAGAAACTGTTACCTCATCTTGGAGAATATTTTTCACAATTGCCTGCAAAATAAAATAAAATTCAGTTTTTGAATTGTACCTGCAGCCAAAGCAATCACAACACAAAACAACCAAAAAAAACCAGCTTATAAGGACCCCATTTCTAGATTAAAACCAAATTCTCTGAGTGCACAGATCTCTGATAAAGTATTCTGCGGCAATCTATAGACTATATATGCATCAAGAGTACCATAAACAATACAATAAATACACACCCCATAATGACTCTGCTTGGTTGACTCTAGATTATTGACCAATGGGTCTCAATGAGACTGACCTATCTTTAAGGTATGTGGTCTTGAACTAAACTTGGCCTGCAGAATCATTATTTTCTTATTAGGTCATGTCATAACCTTGATATTTGACCTTGAGATCCAAACATCTACAGGTTAATTTCTTATCCTACGTGCACTCCATTCACAATGTTTTCTTTAAGGTATGTGGTTTTGAACTACACATAGCCCGTAGCATCTTTTAAATTAGGTCTTGTCATAACCTTGACATTTGACCTTGAGATCCAAACATCTAGAGGTTACTTTCTCATCCTATGTGCACTCCATTCACAATGTTTTCACTAGGAATTTATTCTTAAACAAGGTCTAGACCTTGAATTCAAATATCAATAAACAACTTATTTATAACTTACAAACATGGCAAAAGAAATGAGAATAGTCAGGTAGGTCAAACCTCTACCCTCAATCATAAACAAAGTTCAAGCACACAATATAAATTAAATGTACATAACACTTTCAACATCTGAACCACTACTGGTCTACTAAGCCACTGATCTACAAATGCTTTATTAGGTCATACTTCAATAATTGCCCCATATTATCATTTCTGTTGTGAGCAAAACTCTGACAAAATGGAAAATAAAAGAGCACTAAAATTGTTGCTAAATTATTTTACTAGTTCATTTGACTCTCTGCTAAGAAAAGCAAACCTTCTTATTCTACTCATAAGTAAATTAAGATAATGGTAATAAAGTTTATAAGAGAATCACAACAAAACAATTACTTCAGTAGTCTGGTCACAATCAAAAACTGCAACTGCATGTATAATCTTAGACACCAAAATCTAGCAACAGTACTGAAGGTAAAGATCACAAGGTATGATAAGCTCTCTTTCAAATTTGATGCCCCCACCCCACCCCACCCCCATCTGGAACATCCTGCCCAATTAACTAAGAACAATCCCTGATTTCAAAGAATTTGGCAGTCTGATTAGTGCACGTTCCAGGCTGCACCGCAAATGTGAATTACATCTCTCTATTTAACAGTCACCTGTGTTTCAACTTTAAGGTCATCAACTTCAACAATTTAATCTGAATTAAATCCTGCTCCCAAAACACTTGTTTGAATTACTTACCGTATCTGAATTCAGGAATGAGATACTTCTGCTTGTTTTTTTAAAACAATATTTACTATAACATGTTGCTGCTGAACCTAAAATTTATAATAAATTACATGTTGAAAACATGTATATGAAAACTATACTCACTGTAGTTTTATGATTTAACATGTTTAAAACACATGTCTAAAAATAATATTCACTAAAGTGAACAGGTTTATTTAGAAGAATCACACCACATGGTTGTTTACTTATGAAACATGTATTAATGCTCCTGGTCTCCTTTTAGTACACCCATTATAAGTGACCTTCTAACGCCTTTTAGTTACTGACTAGGGGATTTATTTATCAGAAGTCTCTCTACTATTCAATTTAGTTTCAGAATGGAGGAAAGTGAACCATCCAAATCTAATAATGAACTAAAATCCATTCTTTATTCTGAGCATGCTGAATACACACTCCTCCTTTGCACTGCTGCACAGAACAACTAACACACCCTTTCCTACATTAAATAAGAATGACAGTCTGTGAAATACATGAGAAACCCACAAAATATTTATCATAATTTATTCTGGGATTCCATCCTGCATTTCTGTAACAAATCTCTGACATCTTATTGTGATATTGTCTATTTATTGGTACTCATTGAATTTCTCCTCATGGTCCATTTCTTGTTGTGAGAAATTAAGAACATAGGAGACATTCTGAAGAAAGCACTGTACCAAGTGATAATATGCCTTGAATCAAACTTTGCATTCATAAGAAGCTCATACGTAATGGAAATGTCTTCATCACATATATACCTAAATCAATGTAGAACTGCATGGCAAATTCCAGGAACCTCTTCTTCTAAGCGTGTGTGTGTGTGTGTGTGTGTGTCTCTCTCTCTCTCTCTCCAGACACCTCTTCTTCTAAGCTGGTGAGAATTATTAGCATTGTTTTCAACCTGACACAACTGGTAAATAAGCCCACAAGGGTAACAGAAAAATCAAGCACTCTTATTGCTCAAGTAGAGAATGAAATCCAACCTAATTGGCTTACTACTGAAATCCTAGACATTATGAAAACACAAGACCAATTCAAGGCTATGGGAAACCATGCACAATATAAGCTATGGAGAAATAAAATAACAAGTATGATTAAAAAAGCTAAAAAATAAACCTTATTATCAATCATTGCTTGAAAACAAAAACAGCAACACAAACTCCATCTGGAAAGTCTTCAATGAACTCACTGGAGGAATACACAAAGATCAGACAAATAAAATTCATTCACTTCTAGTAAATGACACTATAGTCACTGATGACACTGACACTGCAAATGTTTTCAATGAATTTTTCACCAACATTACCACAAAGTTAAAAGAAACAGTGATAGAAAACAACTTGAATGAACTGAAAAAGTTCTGCAGCAGCAAATTCTCTAAGGAGGTATGTTTCTCTATCCCACCAGTATCAAAAAACTTTGTTAAAAAATGTCTCAGTGAACTCGATACCAAGAAAGCTACAGGACTTGATCAGATTGGTCCATGACTCATTAAATCTTCTGTCTCTGCTATTTTAGATAGCATAACATTCATAATCAATTTAAGTATTGCAACCTCATCTGTCCCCAAAATATGGAAAACTGCAAAAGTAACTCCTATTCACAAATCTGGTGCTAAGGATCATGCTGATAACTACCAGCCAATCTCAATACTATCAAACTTGTCAAAATTCATTGAAAAACATGTCCACAACTCATTCATGTCATATTTAACTAAACACTTGCTGTTACACCCTAATCAATCAGGCTTTAGACAGAAACATTCATGTGAGACTGCCTTGATCTCCCTAGCTGATAAATGGCTTCAAGCTCTTGACCAAGGTAGAATAATAGGATCTGTATTTGTAGATTTCAGGAAAGCTTTTGACATGGTGGACCATGAAATCCTTTTGAAGAAACTGACAATCTACCAATGTGATGAAAGCACAGTTAGATGGTTTACTTCATACTTAAGTGAGAGAACACAGCATGTTTATATAAATAATGTTCTGTCTGAACCTGGAACAATTAGATATGGAGTACCACAAGGCTCAATTCTAGGTCTATTACTATTTATTTTATTTATTAATGACCTACCACTTTTACTAAGGGACTCAATATGATCTACAGATATCTATGCAGATGACACAACATTGTCAGGCATCCAAAATACAAAGCATGAACTCAAAATTTCTTTACAGAATGCCCTAAACAAACTGGACAACTTGTGCACATGTAATGTCATAGTGGTAAATACTGCTAAAACTAATATATTACTTATCTCAACTCAGCAAAATAGGACAAATCTTGATAGTGATGAACTATGTTGGACATGGCAGGATAAAAATTTGCAAATGGTCTGTCATGACAGACTACTTGGTGTTTTGGTAGATAATAACCTATCATAAACTGAACATATCACACATATCATTAAAAAGTCAATTCAAGTTTATTGCTTCCCAGTAGGATCAGACATTTTCTCCCTAAAAGGCACAGAAAATTATTTTATAAGAGTTACATACAACCCTATTTAGACTACTGTAATAGAGTATGGGGTAATTCAAATGATAAAAACAGCAATGCTGGCACATCTTCAAAAAAGAGCATTTGGGATAATATCAATCCAGAAAGCAAGCAAGGAAAATTTAGCTGGTAAGTTGAAAATATTACCTATTAAAGACCGAATCCATTTGAGAAAAGCCAAATTAATGTAGAGGATATCCAATAATAGTGCTCCTGAATATTTACAATCACTATTCCAGCATAGGCTACCTGGCAATATTCCCCACCTGTGATCTATGTCTACCAAACAGTATAAAATTCCCAAACCAAATAAGGAATTATTTAAAAAATAGTTTCCAATACTCTGGAACTTTGCTCTGGAATAGTATTCCAGCTGAGATTAGGAATTCCCACTCCACTTCCTTCTTCCAAACCCAATATATCCAGTTGCTTCAGAGATGCAGCTAAAATAAATAAATTCCTTTGTATGACTCTACTGGGCCTCAAGGTAGATTAGTTCTTAGCTAACAGTGTTACCCTCTTTAAATAACGTCATTATGATTATTATTATTATTATAATTATTATTATTACTAATAATAAGTATTTTCAATCTTCATCTCATGAAGAAGCACTGGGTCAAGATTTTGGGGGACATGGGACAACAAACTGCAGTAAATCTACTAGCCAGTGTGCTCAGTGTCAAAGACTGGATATGGAACTGACAGATAAAAGGACATCATAACATGATTCACCACTTTATGGCAAGAAAATAGCTTTGTTTCTGGTTTCCTTGACCTGAGATCTCATTGGCTTTTCTGTGCATATACCCAAGAATGCATGTACTAACAAATTTTGCGTCCCATGCTCAAAAAGTCTGCATAACTACACCGTATCAACAGCTGACACTGAATAATGTCATTAGGTGAGTTAACTTATGGTTACAGTAAGCTGCATCTAGCAGCAATAATGGTGCAATTTCTGAAGCTCTCAAATGCTGTTGAATTTTGACACAGGAATATTCCATACACACAGAAACATGTACTATTTTGTTTAAATGCAACATTAGCACATGTATAACAATGAACCATCTCGCAACTCAAAGCTCAGATAAATAGCTAGTACATATCTGATGTCAGATTAATAGAGACCAAAATCTACATCAACACTTGTTACATGTACACTGGTGAAAAGAGATGCAAATGATCAACACTGATCAGCACCAAATGAAAATTTTTAAAATAAAAAACAATGAAATGAAATTTAATGGTAATGGTCATCTTGAAGTATTTTTTACTTCACGGAGAATTACATGCATAGAGAATAATATTATAATGAATAAAACTAAAGCAAACTTGGATGAAAGTTGTCATCTTCTTGCTTCCCACTCCTGATATGTTATGTTACTGGAATGGAAGGCATTATATTTTTCTCCTGGATTGACTCTGTTATATCCAGAATTCAAAATTCTGTGTTAACACTGACTTACCCAAGTTTTTGCATGCTGAAACATTCATTCCTAAATATAACTTCTAAAAACTGAAAACCATATATTCCAATTGTTGTGACTGGACTAAGTATAGACAAAGAAGCATAATTCAATATGGCTAATGTACACGTGGTTCGAAGTTCCCTGATTAATGTCAACTCTTCAGCTCCACAGTGATTGAACAAAAGCTAAATATATCATTAGGACTCTGTCATTATATAACATTGGGTATTGAAAGATCACTAACTAGACAAATGTCCAGTGGATACATTATGTCAAAGAGTGTCAGGCAATCCTTGTTTCTTTGTTAAGAACTAATATTAACAATATTAATCAATGACTGAACAAAACAGACTTAAAAAGAGAAAAATAATATGTTAACCTGAGCAAATGAACTAACAATTTTTTAACCATAAAAACACAAAACATTCTGTTAGAGGCTAAAACCCTCTTTATGTTTCCTATTAACAAAATTATTTCCTCCAAGTGTATACATGACTTAGTTTCAAATAGTTCAGCATTCACTGAGCCATTAGTCAAACACATTTACTGTTCCCAATACATGAAAAATAACAATGGTGACAACACACATAAAACAATTTCGGAATTAAATTTCTGAAATATGGAAATTTTTCAGGATTTTCAAAGCATTTCACATTCAGATTGGGACCCATTAGGCAAAACAAAATTGTGTTTTCAGTCAGCTGACTGTCCCTGTTTTTTGCTGCTAACTCTAGCACCTTTTCTACTCAGGGTTAAAAAAAATTCAAAACCAATATTTAAAACAAACAACCCAAATTTATTTGTGCATCTAAATGAGCTCGTTCAGCACTTGAAGTGTTTACTACAGCATATATACTAATCATTATAATATATATATATATATATATATATATATATATATATATATATATATATATATATATAATGTTTAAAAAGAAAGCAAAACAATAACTCTAGTGCAATAGGAAACACATATTTTGAGGGAAAGGGGCCTTAATACTGGTGTTTGTGACCCTTTTTGGCTTCTAAGGACCCCTAAAACAAACACTGAAATCAGTACAAAGTCAGTTAAATTATCACCTTAAATGATGTTGCTGCCACCTTAAGGACAGACAACAAAACAATTCCAGCAAAGGTTACCTCAACCTCTGACGTTTTCAAGAACACATTCCATTGTTGAACAACTCTGATAATAATCCATGTATGAAAACAGAAAATATTGCTTCTTTGTACTGCTCTTAAAAAGCTAAACAAACACTTCTGGATCCTTCATCCCCAAGGCCAAATGAAGTACACACTCAGCCAAACCCAGCTCCAAGTCAAATGGTGATTCACAGACATGAAAAGATTGTTTCTCAAAGACTTTAACTAAATACTGTGACCCATGATCTTTTAATGTCCAAATCAGTAGTACTATTTTATGTTATGGTAAGCAGGTTTACTTGCTAATTTCTGACAAGAGACAAACAAACTGGTTGAAAACATGGATTTGTAGTAATATCTACAGCAGGAACATCCAACCATTTTTTTTTTTTGTTCAGCACTAAAACAGATATAATGTTTAAGGTTGTGGGCTACATGAGCAGGAACAGATTAATAATTAAATATGAAAATCCAACACAATTATTGCATGACACTAATAACATTCTTATTAATTGGTTGTAATAATATTGTTAAATAAGACAGTCACCTATTGTGATAGATACATAAAACACAATTAGAAAGCAATACAGAAAAATGGAATAAGTATTAATTAAAATACATATTTTCAAAACGACTGCCTACATGACTGCAGGCTACACAATGTGAAGGACTGGGCTGCATGCCAGCTGGATGTGCCTGGTCTACAGGATCACTTTGTGGCCTTGACCTATACAAAGGCCAGTCAAAACAACAATATCATAGCTATGGACCACCCTATGCCTGTATCATGTTTTTAATTGGGAAAACTCTCAGACAATCCACAACAACATCAATGTCTAAGTATCTAAATCTGAGACAGAATGGTCTAGGGAACCTCAGGATAGTTCCAAATGAACTCACTCAAAGTGTGTCCAGATATTGCAGTAATGAATGACTTTTAAAATAAAATAATTTGGGGCAACTGAAATGTCCTCTGCTTTTTCTGAGATTAAAATATGCTTCATATGTATGTCTGCACAGAAATTTACAGAAAATCCATTATATTCGCCAGAAATTTCTCCACAAAAAGAAAGCACTATTTGGACTACCTCAGTTATTTCTCTTACTGGATAGACTGTAGGACTGACCAAGATGATACTAATGAAAATATTATTTTGATACATTCACAACTCCACTATCAATCCTAGTTTCATGAATACCCAAGGCTATCAACATACATTTGAGGTACGAAACATATGATAGACCTCAAAGTTGCAAATTAATTGGGGAATTTCATGCAAGTATTCATATACCTTTCTACCAAAATCATAAATATAGACAAGTTTTATTTAAAATCAAAACTACATTATCATAATAAGAAACATTTGTTGGAGCTATTCTACAGACTACACGAATTCATTATGACATTCAAACAACTCCCAACTGTTTTAAAAGCAGGAACAGATGAATGTATAAGGTAGATTACTGTGTTTGTCAGCTTTGTGACAAATTCAGTCAACATTTATTACCACCAAATACATGTATGTGGAAAATCTCCAGATGCTAGACATGCCTAATATGCACCAGATAACCTTTCAATATTGAATACATTCCGATGTAGACCCGAGAGTGGAGAATATACCAGGTGTGATGCATTCAGACCACCTTGGCTATTTTTGCAAGACAAAAATATGCCTCAGATGTATATTAGTGCAGTAATTAACAGAAAAATCATACATTTTGTTCACCAGAAATGTCTTCACATAAAAGAAACCACAATCTACACTATCAACTTCCTTCACTCCTTTTGTCTACGAATAAATTATTAAACTTGGCAGCCATTAGGCAAAGAAACAATATGTGTTTCCAGTTGGCCAACTGTCCGTTTTTGTTGCCAACCCTAGCACTTTTCCCCGCCCCACCAACCACACGGTAAAAAAAAATTAAAACTCCTGAAATAGATTTGCGCATCCAATTGAGCTGATTTAACACAGTACTTTAAGTGCTTATAGTACATTATATATACTAATTATTATAATACATATATAATGTTTAAAAAAAAAAAAAATACCTACCTACCCTAATTTTAAACCAGTGTTTAAATAGGAAACACACATACTTATTTGCAGGAAGAGGGCTTTCTAAGTTAACTGACATCACAACAAATCACACTTTTTCATACTTTTGATAATAACAAGTTATGCCCAACTCAAAATAAACTTAGGAGCCCTCTTTGAACACATGTGGTATTTTCATCTTAGTTACAGTACATCTGCTAGAGTACAATGCATTTAAATCTGCTTAAAAACGACAAATCATAAAATTTCTGTACATTTTTGGGGATTATATAGTCATTTCAAAGGGCTAATAGACAAAACAGCATCTGACTATTCTATGGATTCAAGTAAGCAAGTAAAATTTATCTTGACATGGACATTTTTTTTCTGAGAGCTCAAGTCATTTTCTTTGAGACCCACAATGGGGTCAAATGCGTTTTATGTGACAAATGCAATCCAAAACTTCTGAAAGTTGGAAGTGATCCATTCAGACTACCTTGAATATTTCCTTGACACAACTGACCAACAAGTTTTGAATGAAAAAACATAATCTGATGCATTCCCAACTTCTCGGTTAATTCTCATTTCCTAAATAGCCAAAATGGTCTGAATGGCATATATCTGCACTTTCAGAACATCCTCATTTCTTTCCAATGGAAGTCCAACAACTTTGACTCTCTGAAAGAGTCTCTGGTAATCTGAGTGATACTTTTCAAAAAGAACATGATAAGTCTTAAAAAATCACTCTACAATGGTCTAACAATCAATGAAATACTTGCACATTTAATTTTTGATGTTATTTGTGCAACTATAATAAAAAAAATGCAAAAATCATTCAGTTTCAATTGTCTGCAACTACTGTATGCACTGCTGGTAGTGATGATATCATCTATTCAATGTGATGTTATAAAGTTATTATTGTGTAATTATAACCACATGCCTGAGGGCAGTTTAAAAAATAGCCAATATTTATATCTGAGGTTTTTTAATCTTACAATGTAAAAGGTTGAGGACATTCCAATTGCTATTGGCATATAATCAAATTATGATCCATTAGAAGACCAAGGAGTTGTGAATCGCTATCATGAGGAAATTGTTAAGAATGATTATCAGCACCTTTTAGTAGTGCCACGAAATGCACAACCAAAAGATCAAATATTAACACAATAAAAGCATGCCGATTTCTCACACTTATGAATTCTTACTTTGGATCAACAACATAATTCTTACAAGTTCAGTTTTTTTCTGCTGTGTAACTGCTTTTGTCAACATTAGCATGCTTTTCTTTGATTTATTAAAAAAAACATGCACCTACTTCAACTTACTTGGCATCCCTTGGCTACGATATCGCATTTCAACCAACCAAAATGTCAATGGAACTTAGAAAGACAACCACTTGCTTCTGTCAGGGTTTGATTCCATCTGAGTAAGGCTAGTCTGACAAAAGCAATTACACTTTAATCTATGAAACAGTGTCAATATGGTCTACCAAGTGTGTGAGATATTCTTCAAAAATTTGGCCTCTAGTGTCCCAGTCAGTTGACCAGGGAACATGGTAGACAACATCATTTATGCTGAAGTAAGACACCTCACATCATAAATATCAGGGTAAATGTCTTACATTGTAAGACTACTGATGAATGGTATCTTACAAGCAGGAGCTATCCACTATCTCATTCCAGATGCAGTCATCACTTACTAGTAAGACCTAGTGATTCTCAGGGCTATGCCAGTTGAGGCACACTTACCTCTTTGAAGTAACAGTAGCCGAATGGGTTTCAGTATGAAAAGACAAACATTTCGGGCAAGAAACCTTCATGTTTTTCAACCGTTCATATTACCATTTCTTCTACCTGCCCTATCACTAACATATTTACTGGGGGTGAAATGATTATTCAATATGATTGATGTGATAAAAAAATTTCCATATTAATAATCATAAAATTCCAAGAAGTGACAAACCGATACAGAATGATGCATACCCTATAAAAAAGTCACTTTAATCTTCAGCAGTCATGAATAATTATTAGTCATTTGCATTTATTCTTTAACTAAGAATTCACTTGAGACAGCCATAATAGGCACATGCATTTACTTATTTCAGTAATAAAGAAAAACTACTGACAAGACTGACAACTTTTACAATAAGCAAACACAAGGTGACTAATTCATGTGGTGTGAAATCTGCCCCCCCTTTGCTAATTCCATGCTGATTATTTTATCCTATCAACATGCTCAACTAGTGTTAATCATATATAAATATAAAGAAGACATTCTAGATTTGTTCCCCATCTATAATTTAGGTATTTTATTGATCATTTAATAACCACTTTAATGCAAACTTTGGCTGTTGCTTCACATCTTGTCTATTTTGATCGTACTTGAGGGCTACAATGAAATATGTTAAATAAAACTCTGATTGGTGGCTATTGTTTGTTCCAATCCAAATTAAAACAATAATCACCAATCAGATCTAACTGTAGCTTGTTTATTGCATGACACACCATAAATATTGGCATCCTAACTCAATCCAAAAAGATACAAAGTAACACAGGAATTTTTGACAAAAGTGGCTACTCAATGATTTGTAAAGTACATAAGTCATGTACTGGGAACAAGTTTGGAATGTCTCCTTTTATGCTGATATAATCAGCCAGTCCTACTAAACACCCCAAGTCATGCAATGTCATACAGTCAGACAAATTCATGCAAAGTCAGACAAAGTCAGTTTATTTTTGCTTAATTTGTATATATTTGTGTGGACTGTACTATATTAAACTTTATTCTGACAATACTGTAATTAAAATAAGCATGTTTTAATGTTGTTTGAATGAATATTTGGTATACACATACCTTTACTTGTGTCCCTTTATTTCACATTTGCAGAAGATTAATAATAAACATTCATTAATGAGTTATTTAACAAAATAATTACATTATTGAGATACCTACAATAATATTATGATAGTTTTATATTACATAAGAAAAATATAAACATTTAACAGAACAAAGGCAGATTGAGTATGACAGTCATATAACCTAGCACATGACAAAGCTAGACTCAGGTGAAAAAGCCTGATTTAATAATTTCATAAATTAATTATCTTATTGAGAGAAAAATAATAAAGTAAGATGCATTAATGCTTTACTATTACAAAATAAGCACTATCAAAACTGGCTATTTATAGAAAATATTTACCAGTAATTTAATTTAATTTAATTTTGCATGTGTATCCTTATGTGTCAATTAAATATTTATTAGCATTCGTAATTATACGTGATGTACTTTCATAAAAAAAGATAAACTATGGCAAGACATATATACACTAAAAATACTGAATGGAATTTCACATGTAAAGCAGTAATACAATTTTTTTCTATCCTATAGATGTGTGTGGTATATGATGAAAAGAAGCGATGTCATGGTGTAATTGGGATATGAAACTTTTTCCAAAGTAGAAAAACCTCAGTAATACTTTGAAAAAAACAAACAAAAGAACTTACAAAAACTTATTTACTATTCCTTTTTGTCAATAATGATGGTAACTGTGCCATCATCGGGTCCCATGGAGGGCTGTTCATCTATTTCAGGGAATATTAGTCTATATCAGGGAGGCAATAGAATCAGTACTATTGTATTGCTGTTCTTATTGTATAATAATTTATCTGCCTTATATATATATATATATATATATATATATATATATATATATATATATATATATATGACTATCTTTGTTGTATAGAATCTGCCTGTCATACGTGAAATTATACCTGCCTTTGCTATAGTAGTGATATCATTATTATATACATAACTGTTATTTTACATATACTTATATTAAACCTATGCAATATATAACTTTCATATTATTGTTATTATTATCTGTCTCTATATAAGATATTTGTTATAAAATTATTAAATCTGGCTTCGTCACATTTAGTCTGCTTTTGTCGTATGTTGGGTTACATAACTGTCATGCTACATCTGCCATTATTCTATTAAATATTTATATTATACATAGGCAGTATAATACTGTCGTAATATTACTGTGTATATCTCAACAATATAATTATATTTAAACAACTAGTTAATGAACGTTTATTAACAATTGTCGGCATATGTCACTCGCGACTTAAAGGGAGACAACTAAGGTTGCGCATGTTCCAATTTTACTTTCAGCCAATATTAAAACATCCTTTTTAAAACTTTTAATTACAATATTGTCAAAATAAAATTAACATGTAAAATAAGACAAAAATAAACAGACTTTGTCTGACTTTGCATGACTTTGTCTGACTTTGCTGTGTTTAGTAGGACCCGTAATCTGCGACTCAACGTGCCGAAGAGATGAAAATCTTTTTAGCACGGATTGGGCAATGGGGCAGATTTGAAACTGCAACAGTTACAGTTATCTTGTTAATTTGTAGAAGAGGAGTGGATGTTGTCAATAATTTCATTTTCAGGTCCCTGCTTCAGAATATTAAATCCTTGGTCCGTAATGTAATTGGAGTATACCGTGTACGTATCGCGATATGTTGAGAAATACCGCAGTACAAAATATTTCTTGGTACCCAGCTCTAGTAACGAGTGAGACAGGGGCCCTCAATAAAGAGACCCTACATGATTTGATGCAAGATCATTCCCAGTTATTTCAGACCCTTGTCTTATGTATTCACCGTTAGGCCAATGCTTTGAACACAGGAGTCTGCAGTTTTATCAATAAAGCACGACGAAATTTCTGACAACATGAAATCACCTCATCGGTATTATAAATTAATAATTGTTAATATATAATACCGATAAGGTGATTTCATGTTGTCAGAAATTTCGTCGTGCTTTATTGATAAAACTGCAGACTCCTGTGCTTTGAAACAGAAAGTAGAAACTGGTGTATACAGCAGCAGCACAAATAGTCTTTGAAAGATTCAATACGCGATTGCCTGTGCTAATATACACTTTCTACCAAAAAGTACACTATTTTATCTTCAAACTGTAGGCAACTGAATCATTAATACCTTATAATAAGCGTCGTTACTTCCTCGAACTTCCACCGCTAGATCGTCCATTTTAGTGCATGCTAGTTACAGTATAGAAAGGATACGTGTCATTTCGGCACAAAACAGTTCAGCCCGGGACGATTCGTTCGGAATGTTTCTACCCACTATGTCGACCGGGACGCGGGTCCCACATATTTTTGACCTTTCAACCCACCATACTTTAATATAGACAATATATACAAAATACACGTAGATTCAGTAATGTTCATAAAGAACATTTATGAGTTTTTATCTATATATGATTTGTTTCTAGGTGGTTTAAGTTGTAAAAAAAATAATTAAATCGTAGTATAAAGTGAATTTAGCCTGGGCAGGATCGCATTATTTATTCGCGTACTGGTGATGGCCACCGTGACATGTACCATTTTATCAGCCGATCGTATATAGTCGATACTAAGGCTAAACCTATCCTTAGACAGGGGAGATACCTCGGTGGGCCCTCAAGACTAAGTCTGAAATGGAATTCAGCTTTCCATTTGCTAGGACTCGAATCTGGTCGTGCTTTTCAACCTTCATTCTGAGGCAAAGGGCGGTAGACGCCCCAGTCAGCGAGAAAGAGCCCGCACACGAGTGAAGCGCCTTCCAGCAGTATAGCGAGAATGACAGCCGATAGAGTAGCCAGCACGTCCACACACACGCGATTCCTACGCATATGGCCTCGGTGCTGAACGCCGTCGCCATACTGTCGACAATGTTAACACCCGCCCATATTTTTTACAGAGATCTCGGCCTTAAG